>PVIU01005202.1:0-116556 GCA_004026605.1 Ondatra zibethicus
GGGGACCGGGAGAAGGGGAAGAAAGGAAAAAAAATTTTTTTTTATCTTTAATTATGTTCTTGAATGGAAAAAATAAAACAAAACAATGTATGGAAAAAAAAAAAAGAAACTGTCACACAAGCTACCTGTGCTCAATTCTCAAATAAGTCACTGAAGTTCAAGAAAACAGTTAATGACTACATCTGTCCTATAGGACTTACATCAAGGTCATCCGTAATAATAACTAACAGAAGTATTTACCCATGTTAGGCACTGCTAAAGTACAGTCAGAGTGTGTGGGTTTGGTCCCTAGAACAGTTGTCAGGTAGATAATATTGTTGTTTCCATATGGAAGAGGAAACTGAGTGTCAGAAATGTAACCCCAAGAGCAGAAGTATCAGCCTCACATGAGAGCCTGTTAGAAATACAGACTCTCTGAAGCCCCACCTCCTATTACTGAAGTAGAATCTGCTTTCAATAATACTGACTTAGTCCTATAGTTATTAAAGGTTCTAAAGCAACTGAGACAACCTGGCTGGAAGTAATAGTAGAATATGTTGGGGCTTCCCGGCCCCTCTTACTAGCCACTGTGCTTTCCTGCCTCTTTGCATTAGATAATGTAAGTGTCTAATATATAATAAGCATCATTATATTTTGGGGGTGCTTTGTAAATCATTCTATTCAAAATGAACTTTCAAAAAACTGAGTTTACTGTCACGAAACACAGCAGATAGAAACTTATTGTTGATTTATAGAATATTAAGATTAAACTGGGACAGAAGGACCTAAGAAATCAAGTCTCGTTTCTGTGGAAACTGATAGTGAGAGGCATATTGAGTAATTTGACTAAGGTGAACAGTAAATGTGGGTGTAATAAGAACTGGAGCTTGAATATTTGTAGGTAGGTCAGCCTTCAGCCAGGCAATCTCTGGGTTCTTTATTCTATACTATTGCACCGAACAACAACAACAACAAAAAGACTTTTGGATAAGTATGCAATTAGCGGGTGCCCATAGTTTCATATTACTGTTTAAAGTGCTCTGTCAACCATGGAGGTTACTTCTAATGTCTATGAATATAAAATATCCTAAAAATAAGCTTTTTCATAAACCAATTGCTTTCTGTTCAGTAGCAGGTGTGTTTCAAGGGCGTTTCCTACCATTGGACCAGAGCACTGATGCAAAATTGGTGTTGTGTAACACTGTAAACTTTGAGCAATAGTGTAACATTACCCCCCACCACCACCAAGAATTTTTCTATGCAACATTAATCCTTACCATTCGATCCATGTTCATAGATAACTTTTTAAAGGATGCCAATGCTTAGATCTTTTATAAATGACATCATATTCTTATAAATACTTGTCTTCTGATTAGTTAATCCAAGATTTACTTCCTGTCTGCCATCTACACACTATTAGCCCTTTCACTTCTGTAAAAGCAACATCTCCTCCTGATGGTCCTTTAATCCTTCTCTAGCCATAGTCTTTCAAGATGCTCGGTCATGCAAAGTACACATAGATCAACCATTCTGCATTGTACTGTACTCAAATGGTCCAAATATATTTTTACTAAAACTACTTCATTAACAAGTATTGTTGAAGATGAATAAGATATTTTTCTTTTTTAAATTAATTTTTGAAGTTAACACACAAAGTAATGAGCTCCATTATGGCATTTACACACACACACACACACACACACACACACACACAGAGATGGTACAGATAAAGACAAAACAAATGCTGACGAGGTTGTGGAGAGAGAGGAACACTCATTCACTCTTGATGATAAAGCAAATTGGTGCAACCACTCTGGAAATCAATATGTAGAATAATCAAAAAAAAAACACAAACAAATCTACCATGTAATTCAGGTATACCACTTCTTGGCATATTCCCAAAGGGGTCAGTACTCTACTGTAGAGATACTTGCTCACCCATGTTTACCACCACCTTATTTCCAATTGCCAAGAAATGGAAACAAAGCTTTAACAGATGAATTAATAATGAAAATGATTGCATATGCACAAAAGAACACTATTTAACTGTAAAGAAAAAATGAAATTTATGATAAATATATTCACCTAGAAAACATTATATTCAGTGAGACAGCCCAGACACAGAAAGACAAATGCCGCCTGCTCATCTGTGATTGTTAGCCCCAAGTCTTCTGACATAATAACTACCAGTCCTAGTTTAAAAAAACACCTGTTTACAACATATGGCAACCATCACAGAAAATCACAAGTGGACACAATGCAGAGGTCAATGAATCCCATCCCAATCAATACATCTGCGTCCCAACTCCTGCAGCTATGGCCCAGTAAACATCACAGAAAAGGGGACAGAAAGATTATACAACCCAGAATACCAGAAAATCTGCTGTGAAACAGTCTCTCCTAGAAATAGTTTCATAAACAATGTCTGAGCAATGGCAATATCAATAGAAATGCTAATGTGGAAGGGGGGAAATTTATGGGACCCCCCCCACCCTTAACCAAAGAACTATAGGTAACTAACAGCTGCTGACAGGATGCTGTCTCGGGGATGGGGCCTGCATTATCAGTTATCTATTACAGAATAGTCAGTCCTGAAATCACATATACACAAACAGCAAAAACAGGCTTGACAGGCTGTGTTTTTTCATTTGTGCATAAGCATACATGTGTGTGTGTGTGTGTGTGTGTGTGTGTGTGTGTGTGTGTGTGTGTGCATGTAATAACAAGCAAAGAAAAGCTATCAATTTGAGAGTAAGATATCATTTTGAGGATGGGGCTGGGGAAAGAAAAAGGAAGGGGAAATGTGTTGTTTTTAATTTGAGATGTATTATAAAGCAATAAAAATTTTTAAAAAATCAGTTATTTCCACTGAAAAAAGTGTGCCTATAGGCACGGCTGTTTCGTTGTTGCAAAAGTCTGACCAGAAGTAAGGTAAAAATAAACCACAAGTTTTAAAAAGAAAAGACTAGCATTGTTTTCATATATTATGCTTCTTTCTTTCCAAATGAGGTAATTTATTTAAAATTTTTAATAATCTAATTATCAAAAAATCTACAGTGTTAGTATTCAGGCATCTTTACTGGCCTGTCCTTAAGGTCCTAACACGATACATCCTCAGCTACAGCCACTAAGAGCACCTTCTGTGCACGTTCACTACATTCCCTTTTAAACGGTGGGCCTTGCCCTCCTCTCATCTCTTCCTTCTCCTCTTCCTCCTCCTTTTCCTCCTTCTCCCTCCCTCTCTCTCTCTCTCTCTCTCTCTCTCTCTCTCTCTCTCTCTCTCTCTCTCTCTCTCTCTTTCTCTTCTCTTCTCTTTTGCTGCTCTTATCCCCAGAAGCCAGTCTCTCCTCTTCCCTCTCCCCTTTTCCCATTCACTTTCCCCCAATAAACAAACCTCTTCACCTGAGCTCTATCACATGGCATCTTTCTCTCATGTGCCGCTTTTTTTTTTCAATTACAACACACAGGTCTAAAAGTATGTTAAATAGTTTTGGGTGTTGGCCACGTAGGAGATTAAACTCTGAGCCTCACTCATATGAGATAAGCCTTTATCACTGAGCTATGTCCCCAACCCTTAAAGGGAATTATAAACAATCTTTAAGCTATTGATCCAATTTGACTGCCTGGATACATACTCTAAGATTAAACATTCAGCTTCAAGAGACTAAGTTTTTTCTCCACAAGAAATGGAATACATGCTCTATTATTTCCTACTCTTGTGATGACCCTGCATTTGGTAAGAGTTTAGTTCCCGTTCTCTTGTTTGTTGTCTGTTTTTATGTTCAAGGGAGAAATGGGATTCTTTGTCAAAGGCTTTTTGAGTCTTCTGAGAAAACCTCATCACAAATAGCACCATATATTCAGTAATTACATATATTCATTTACTTGTTCACTTAGCAGAACATAGTCTAACCCCCAGAATAAGAAGATATGCAGAAAGGATACACAGATGAAGTTTTGTCTAACCTGTCTTATTTTCTAGTGACAAAAATGGACATTGTCCTATATGTTCCTATATATACAGTATGTTCCTATAATAACAGTGTGTGTTTGGAGACCATAAAGAAAGCAGATGTTCAATGCCCTTTGAAATGTGTATTTGGCAGTGTTTCTATACAACCATGTCCTACTGCTAAGAACAGTTTTTCAAGTGACTAAGCTAAAACAGAAACTCATTAACAAGTCATAGCACATAAGCAGCTCTTTGCCATGGCCTTGTACTAACATGCAACTCCTTGAGTTCCCACGGTGTTACCTACCATCCAGTTAACACTATTCAAAGCTAGGCAACAGAGCGCAGGCTAGAACAGAAGTCTCCGCTCTCTGGCAGGACAAGTAAAGCAAACACACATTGGAAAACTGTTTTCAGGCTCTGTGGAGGCTTCATGAACAACGGTAACACTATGAACTGAGACCCAGTAACCAATAAACCAGCATCCAGAGATCAAGAATGCAGCTGCTCTTATTTAAACATGAACTTTGGCCAGCAAGTGTTGGGAATAGTAGTCTCTTCAGTGAGAATAGCAGATGCAGACTTCAGGCACAAATTACAGAATAAAATTACTACTGTACATCATTCTCTTAATAACTGATTAAAAGAATGGCCATCAATCATTTCAGCTTCAAATACAGGGTCAGTCATCTGCACACTGAACACCAGTATCCTGTATTCGGATTTATACTGGGAAACATAGAGCAATCCAAAGGAAACTAGAGTCCTGATCTAGTTGAAAAATCATAGCGGGCATGCTATCCAATGTTGCTCTTTTAAAACTCAAAATGCAATCATAACTAATTATTAGACTATTCTTTTTCCAGACAGTAATTGCCTGAAGATACTACTCTATCAGCTCACAAACAATCACTGCCTCATCCACCACTTTAATTCCATAACCAAGTCCCTATTAATGAATGTGTCTTTGATAGATAAGGAATAAATGATTGACATGTTACATAATTTTTTTTACAAATTGAGTATGACCTAAATTGAGCTTAGTAAAAATAAGCAAAAAAGAATGGAGAGACGCTGAAGGGCTTGAGTGGTGGAGAAAGCATAAGGTCTTTAGTATAATCAAAAAAATAAATACCAAACCAATTATACCCAAATGTACACGCTTAAACTACATGCTTGATTTATTAACTAAGTTACACCTCCTGAACCTACCCACCTCCAATTAAGAGCTGCTCTTCTCTGATTGTCTTAATGCTGACAAGATTCCATCATGCTGCTATCAATTCCTGACAATTAAAGTTCAAGCCTAGCTCTTCATTTCCGTACAATGCAGCAGACCAGTCTGTGACCTATAACCCATCGCTAGAGTCTTTGGAGAGCATAGGAATACAACCCACACAGGCGCCTATCCTTTCAGAATAGGTGGCCCCACATGGACAGGCTGGAGTCTACTGGTGCAGAAACACCTTTCCTGGTGATTTCCAGAATCTCTAAGAAAGCGCTTGATCAAGTCTTATTGCCAAGCTTGGGTTGTAAGTTGCCTGTCTTCTCCGGCAGTCTTGATGAGCTAAATGACCTGAAGGAGCAATGGGAATCTTCTGGCCACATGCACTCAAGTTTGGCTTCCTAGTTTTCACGTGTCCCTCTTTCTGATGGTGTGATTAGAATCTAATCATTTGTCCTCATAATTGTTTAGTTTGCCTTTCTCTTCTAGAAAACATTTATGTACCATTTGCAGGCATAACTTTATATTCACTTTGAAAACAATTCATTCTATCACATTCTTACTTAATTTCATCATCACTATTGTTTGCATGAGCCTAATATGTGTATGAATGCACATGTGTGTGCCAGAGCACATGTATGAAGACCAGAGTATAGCTCTGTGGAATTGGTTTCTCTTCCCACATGGATTCCTACTACCAAACTCCCGTCATCAGTCTTTCATGGCTTTTAACTATCAAGCCATCTTGTCAGTCCTTGTCTTTTGCTTGTTTGTTTGTTTTACTTTCTAGTAAGAAACAAAATGCACCTTCCTGCTTATAACCATTTTATGTTATTCTTTCTGTTTTGCTCTGTTAAGTTATCAGGGCATTAATTATATTCATAAAAGATGGCAGGTAATTAGGGATTTTCAAATTAGCATGTAATTTGGTTATACATAGATATTCAAAGAGTAAGCAAACAGAGGACAAATCAAAAGCAATGAAGTATCCACATCCTTGGTTTCACTCAAAGAATGCAACAACCAGTAAGCATCTCATCATTCCTCTACTTTCACCACTGAGCACAGATAAAGCCATGTTTGTGTTTTAATTGAGTCCCAAGTCTTCTGATAGCTGCCACTGGTCACCAAATTCTGTTTGCTAATTAGTTCTTATCAAAAATTTGGTAATTTTAGAATAATGAGAATTGACGGGAATCAGTGTATTTTGCAACATTCATTTTTTAATTATTGAACGTTGAACACAATTTCATTCCAATAATCAGTAATAGTCAAGTACAAATAGAGAAACACAGTGCCTCATTATGGGTCCATATCATATAAATTTTATTTTTATGCTCATAAAAATTTATACAGTTATAAAATAGTATGCTAGATTAAAATATGTAAGAAGAAATAGAATAGAAATTAATTCATAAAGAAAAGGAATGATAACATCTTTGATGATTAAAATGCACTCCCCCCTAAAATATTGCCTTTTTTGCCTTTGACTGAAGAAATTAATCCTTCATGTCTGCTAAGCCAGCAGTGACTTTCTCTGAAGGAGATGCCAGGCAACACCATACTGATAACCCTCCAGGTCCACCAATACTTGCCTCTAGACCTAAAACCAGACTCAAAGCTAAGCAGGCTTCTAGATAGGAAATAGAAAGTATAGCCTGTGGGAAGAAGCATTACAACACTGAGGAGCTTGATGAGTTTGCTAATTCTTTTTTTGTGTGTGTGGTTTTTCAAGACAGGGTTTCTCTGTAGCTTTGGAGCCTGTCCTGGAACTAGCTCTTGTAGACCAGGCTGGTCCCAAACCCACAGAGACCCACCTGCCTCTGCCTCCCAAGCGCTGGGATTAAAGGCATGCACCACTGCCCCTTGGCGAGTTTGCTAATTCTTTCAAGAAGTCTCAGAGATATGTGTGGGAATGGATTTTAAGAGTGTGGGATAATGGTGGAAGGAACATAAAACTGGATCAAGATGAGTTTATTGATACAGGTCCAGTGGAGAGTCTAGGTTTAATTTGGAAGTCTGCACAGTTTAAGAAAAAAAAAAGATGTCAAAAGTTTGAGTGACTGGTTGAAACATTTGTGAAAAGACGGCTCACTGAAAAAGTATTTGAAATGCCTGATATCCCTGGATTTAGTGTTGACGAAGAGATTTTAAGACACAGGGAAATCGCAATGCTAGAGTGTAAACCCTAATCCTCCACAATGGGAAGGCCCAGAAGACATGCCCGTCACTCACCCTATAATACACAAATTGGTGAGAGGGGCACCAGCGCATCTGAAGAGTTTTCTTGTCATCATTCTTTTCCTTGGGCCATGCCTTAGGGTTGGAGATGCTGCTGCTCAGTTGAATGAATTAAATTCGATGGGCTTAATTGAGCCCCAACCTAGCAAGAGCCAGATAGCCTCATTAAATAGCCAACAACAAGGTGATCATAGTTATCATAATAGACAGCATAGGGAAAGCAATGTACATAATGGCCTGACCCACAATGGGCAGCACAGGCAAAGGGCATTTTATGGTGGGATGACTCAGATGAAACTTTGGTACTGGCTAATCAATCATAGCATTTCCTGGCATAAAATAGATAAGAAGCCTACCACTTTTTTGTTTGATCTGTATAAGCAGGAAAAAAAAAATCTCTAACAATTGAAAGAAAAGCTCCACTGGATCATGCCAAAAGTGACTCGGCCCCAGGAGCCAATTTCCAGACTTGAGCCTATCTGCAGACCCTGAAGATCATGGAGGGAAGGCCAGGTCCCCCTGAGAAATGTTAGATCACAGTACTGACAGAAACAACTGATGGGAAGAGGGGTTAATCTGCCTCACAAGCTAGAGGCTTTCTGTCCATGCTAGCAGGAAAGCTGCAGAGAACCAGTCGGTTCGTGTTAACAAGCACAGCAGAAAGGGCTGTTCACATCATGGCAGACCAAGAGTAATGAAGCAAAATAGGAACCCAGTATAGGAATAACTTTTAAATCCCCACCTCTAGTGGCTTATTTCCATTAGCAAGGCTCCACCTCCTAAAAGAGTACAGCCAGCCTAGGGCCAAGTATTCAAAACATGAGCCTAGAGGGGGAACACTCCAGATTCAAACCAAAGCACTAGTGAGACCCTCTCTGAAATCATCAAGCTTTTGTATAGATCCAAAGTTACTTACATTAAATTTTTAAGGTAAGTTATATTTTTGGATTTTTCAAAGATCAAGTTTAGCAATGAATTCAGAGGTGATAGCTCTGTCCGAATAAACGCAAACAACTGAGGGATTTGTAAAAGTCCTTCAGAGTCTTTTTCAAAGGCATCACTTAAAGAACCCGTGGAGGTGGACAAGTTCTCTGGTGGCAGGACTTGACAGGTTAGTTGAGGAAAGTCAACAGCAAGGCTCTTATAAACGCATCAGAAAGTACATGACATCGACTCTGATTTGATCAGACTCTATCTAGCTGTGTGCGAGAAGTTGTTTCCTTAGCAAGTTTGATTTAGCTCAGCTAAATATCCTAAAATATATTTTTGACTGCCATCAAATCTCCAGAATAATACTAAAAAACAAAAGAAATTGAAATTAAGTCTGAAAATGAAGATGGCATTATCTAAAACATTACTAAGTCAGTGGTATCTTCCTCGTGTTCGCAATAATTTAATGACATTTCCAAAAGTCATCTATATTTTACCTCATGTTATAAGTGACTTCCCATCTTTGGACCCCTTAACTGCAGACAGCCTGATGTATTCCATCACATACGGCCTTCCTCTGCCTAAATCGAGAGCGCAGAATTTGATTCTGTTTCAAAATAGCCTCCTATGTTTCCCTCCCTCTAAACCCATGGAAACCTAAGCCTGGAAATGATATGAATGTCTAAGCTATTTTCTCATTACCAGTGGGATAATAGAAACACAAAAATCACCCACTAAACCATCTTTGGGTCTTTAGCTATTTTTTTTAAAGAAACCATTTCCTGTTCATTTCCTTGTTTCTATGTGATTACGATAACGGCTGCCAAGGCAAGAGGCTGCTTGACCTCCAGCTTTCCATGCAGGAGGATTGTATTTTGCTGAGTAAAATGCAGCAAGCTTCAATCTCTATGATAAAAATTCAATATTGATTTTTAAATGATGCTTGGTTGGGGAGCATATATTGCTGTGGGATACTTTGACCCTTAGAACAGAGCAATTCACAAATGGAATCAAGATAGCCTTTTAGGGATTGAAATGCTTCTGAATGGTACATTCTTTATAACACCAAAATAAATCACCAGTGTGTGAATAAATCATTGATTACATAACTTTTCTTCCATTAATTTGAACTTGAATATTTCAGTTTTCAACAACATAGCATAAAATTCAAATACATGATAGCCTAGAAATGTCAACTCAAATTTAAAAGTAAAAAAGAATTCTTTGTTTCTGACAAACAGTTGAAAACAAAAACAAAATACCACACATTTTTAAAAGAATTCATTTGATGCCAATGGTTTTAACACTGGCTCAGAAATATCTACTGAGAAAAGCACTCATTTCATGAGATACCACACATGACTTGAGAAGATAATTTTTAGGCTACTTTTAACCATCCGCTATTGATCCAACCAAAAATTAGGAAGTTGAAAGCATCTCTACCTCCACAATTACTTGCCTAGCCTATACTGTGCTTCTTAGACAATGTGCATGGCCTGTTTGTAGATTGTGATTGCAGCCGAGGGTCACAGTTATCACCTTCATCAGCATCACTGCCAAGGTGAGCAAAGCATGACGGGAGCCTGGGATTTCCATGGGGTTGAGTCTAACAAATAAGAGTGCAAATGTCAATTATGTTTTCAAAAGTAGAATGAACAGCCGGCGCTGGGTCCTTTGTTTCTGAAATACTGCTATCAACATCCGCAATAACATAAATTTCTAGTGTTGGGCATATTTATGTATTTAAAGAACAAAAAATGTCACTAATGGTGAAAAAATGATGGAAATTATTTTTAAAGGAGATCTTGAGAGCTAGAATTGGAGTTAAAATCTTATTAAGTCCTTAAAAAGTACCAGTTACATTAGGTGATGTAATGGCTAATTCTAATTATCACTTTGACTATGTCTTGACTCAACTAAAATTGAAGTAGCTGGATACATTTGTGAAATGTTCTTGATTGGATCATTTGCGGTCAGAAGACCCACCCTAAATGTGGGCCACACTTTCTGGTGACACCCTACATAAAAGAACATGGGGAAAGGAAGTGTTTGCTTTCGTCTGCTTGCCCTCACTCACACTGGAAATCCATGTAGCCTGCTGCTGAGGCATCCCTTCACTGGTGCTAGAACCTACTTCTTCATGATACCAGTGTAGTCTGGTTGAGACATCCAGCCTCATGGACTCCACAGCTACTGGATTCTTGGCCTTTCTGTTGGGAGACAGTCAGTGTCAAATTTACTGGACCACAGCCTATAAGCTTCTGTGATAAATTACACACACATACACACACACACACATTCTATCAGTTCCTCTAGAGAAATCTGTCTAATTCAGGTAGATCAGAATACTTATTGTTCTAGCCATGCTTTTGTGGTGTTTTGTTAGGATTGTGAAGCAGAATCAAATGCCAAATGTTACTGATACAGAGATAAAGAGATAATTCTATTATAGATGTCAGTAATTCTCAGACCTTATGGTAACATGTTCCTATCAAAGGATCTTTGAAGGAGTACTTCTGTCTTCATGGACACAGAATGTGAATAGTTAAGCAAGGTAAACATCAGTGCTTTTGTGGAATTCTTGGTGTAATTGCAGCATACGGTCAAGGCTGAAAACATTCTGCTAATATAAGACTGTCCACATGTTATGACCTAAGAGACAGTGATGAATCCTATAGAAGGAGAGTCAGCCTCCATACACAGGGAGGGGCTTGGTCCCGCCTCAACTTGACATGCCAGACTTTATTGACTCCCCTGGGAGACCTTACCCTTTCTGAGGAGTGGATGGGGAGGTTGGGTGGGGAAGGAGGGGGGAACAGGAGAAGAGGAGGGAGGGGAAACTGCCATTGGTATGTAAAAGTGAAATAAAAACTTTTAACTAAGAAAAATAGAAAGTTCATGACTTAAGGATTAAAGGGGCGGGGCACCTCTTTCAGACACAAAGTAGCCAGTAGTTCCAGAGACTCTATTGACAAGTTCCTGGAGCAGCCAAAACAAATGTTTGTTTTTGTCCACGGGCCTATCAACCGATGATCTGTCTCAGCCTGTTTGCATCTAATTCATAGTCCAAGAAGGGGGTTGAAAAACAATCATAAGTGGATATAACTTCCTGATAAAGACTTAGGATTGCATTGATATTTCCTGCAGGAAATATCTAAGCTAATTTCAGCATAAGAATTCACTTAAAAGCCACTGGGCAAAAAGCAGGGTTTAAGGACTTGCACTTTCACTTTGCAAAAAGGCCTTGCTGTTCAAAATAATTCGATATCTGATATTTCAAGAAATGTAGAGAACAAGATGAAGAGCTGGGTCAAGCTGTAGTTTTATCACAAGAACACAACTCATCTAAAGGTTGGGAAGCAAGAAGTATTACTTAGATAAGAGGTCAATAATGGGAAAGAGTGTCTAGAATTAAAGAGTATCTCAAGAGAGATATAGGAAGCAGTAGCCGAAGAGGGAAAAAATAGGACTACGTGGGCACTTGGAGCCAATAAGGGGGAATGGTTCCAGAAGTGCGGAGTGTTCACCTATTCAAACACTAATGAGAAATCAAGAAGGACGGAGACAGGGGAGTATGCGCTGTGATTGGCTAAGTGGATGTCACCACAACTGGTGGCATTTTGTGTCTATTTTATATCGTTTGTGTTCTCTATCCCATTTGTGTTCTATCGATAGATTAAAAATATCCTGCCGCATTTGGTGGTGAAATAAACTGCAAGTCCTCACTTGAGTGCATTTTATAATTTGCAGCTGTAATGTTCCTTTTAACAAGCGCTAAAGCTTAGTTTGAGGGGCTTGGGCACTGGAGTACAAATCAGACCAAAAAAATGAACTAGAAAAAGAAAAATATCTTAAACTTTAACTTGCAGTTTTGAAAAACAAATGAACGGTATAGTTGCAGTAATATCTTGACTCAAATGCTTAATAATATGGTGTGCTTTAGATATTTCCATTTCTTTGCATCAAGTGTCTATAAATCACATAATGTGCTTGAGAAAACTATAATTGGAGACACATTCGAAGGCATGGGCTGTGAGAGCATTGTTCTAAATAAAGTATATATAGCAGTTATATGACATCCTGGCTAGCAAAATGTGGAACAAAATCACTGGCTATCAGGGACCCAAGAGAGGGCAGAGGGTCGAGCAAGTGATGCACATGGCATTGTGATGGATAACATCACTCATATATATGATATTGTTATGGCAGAAATAAGACATGTGCGTTTGTCAAAATCCATAGAGTTTATATGTATAGGTAGGAGTTCCAAGGAGCCCAAGAGGAAGCACAGGCTAGGACAAAAAAATGTGAACACATTATAAACATATGAAACAACCTCACTGTGGAGAGCGCAGGTCAAAGGTCTGCGCTAAACATTTAAAAATGAGTGTAGCATGCAAGACGGAGAGCAAAGACTGCTCGCTAAGTGCTGCGCTCCAGCTGGTTATGTTGCTTTTGTATCCAGATACAAGGCTAAATGTTTGCAATTTTGATGCTAGCACAGATCACTACTGGAACCAAACAATAAGTGGTCATGAGTGGTAGGAATGAGTTTTTGTGTTGGAGTGAGAGTTCACCGGAGAGCAAGAGGGCAGTCTTTTATGACCCATCTGATAACTGATTAAAATATAGATATCAGGATCCTTGTGATTAGATTAATATAAGTAAAGGAGGCCATACACATAAGCATATATACATATAATTTCGTGCCTATAAGCATTTATATGGAGTAGTATGGCTACATATATTTTATTTCTCCCTCATCTGAGAAGATCTGAAAGGAATAAACCCTGGCAACAATGAATTCATCTAGCACCAAAACTGATTCCTTCTGCATTAGGAAGTCCTTTAGCTAAAATCCCAGAAATGCTTGGGATTTTAGAGCAGTTTCTGGATTTGGGATCTATTGTATTGACTTAACCAGCAGCACACTTCTAATCCAAAACTCTGTATACCAAAACTCAGATTTCAGAGAATTCTAAATCTCAGATTTGTGGGTTAGAATGCTCAACTTGTGTCAGCATTAAATGAAATAAAGCATGGTTGTCTAAGGACATGTTTAGTTCTAAGACTGAGCAAAACAGAGAAGACATGGCTTGAGCACACTATAATGTCAAAAATAAAGTGCTCAGAAAAGGAGAAGAAACTCTCTATTGGTAAATATAAATTAAAGGGCCTCAGAATCCAATCGAGAGTACCTTCTGTACCAACTCCTCAAATCTGTAATGCTAAAATTACTCTGAAACTCTATTATGCATTTTATGGAATCATGTGGGGTAAGATCGATGTGTATGTCATTTGGGTGATGATGTAATAAGATAAGCCATTTCAAAAGAGAAAATGCTTGTTTGTAATACAGTTGGCAATGGCAATCATGACTCTCTCTGCGGTATTTTACAATTACACTTTTTCAGGTGCTCATCGCAGCTGTGAAGAGTGAAAGATTAGCTCCACAAGTTGGTGTTTATTCAAAAGGAAAATGAAGTCCACAGCATCTTCTTAATAAAATGCACCTGACCTCACAAGTATACCATGTGACTGAACACATGATATCTGTGAGGCAGCTACAGTGAGTTTCCCCTTAGGGAAAGAGCCCTACCCTCCTAATGAAAGGAGCTCCTGGTGGGGTGTTGTCCTTATCTGGCATCTGCTGTGAGCCTGTGCTTTCCATAGAAGTGAGTTCCACTTCTCGAATACACTTGATTGTAGCTTCCTAAACCCCAAAACAGGAATGATCAGCTTTCATCAAGCTGAACGTGTGTACATCATACACAGACCTATTGTTACATGAAAGTCAAAGGTAATTCAATGGACTACTGGGTTTTTGTAACTGAAATTAATGTGTCTCCATCTAGAAGATTCAATGTCAAAGTTCCAAAAGCCCCGCCACCTTTTGACAACCTGCAAAGTTACAGCCTTAAAGACCTTTTTCACTGGGGAAAACCACATGATCTTTCTTGTCCATTAGCCCATGTTAGGTAAGTAGCTAAGTACCTGAAGCCACCCTGGCACCCAGCTCTGGTTTTGAGGGTAACGCTGCAAGCACCTGGTTCACATGCAGACTGAATCTTGTCTCCAATGGGACTCACAAAGGGCTCTCCTTCCTGTCTCTTCCTCCTAGGTTTGCATAGGAAGAGACAAGAACTTCGCTAACTCTATCATTTTCTTATAATGTTGCTTGCATACAAGTCCTGAAAAGTTATTGTACTTCATTGGCATTTGAGTTGCCTTTTGATACCTAATTCTGGCAAACTTGTTTTACAATCTTGAGGCTCAAAACACTAGACAACAGAATATGATATAAGCACATTCTGAGTATGACAATGTCATGCTGTAACTCTTTAGTTAATACAATTACAATACAGTAATAAATTACTTAACGTCAGACAATTAGGTTCATGGAATGTTTCAGATATGTACAGAGTAAGAAATATATTTTACAATGTGTCTCCATTCTCAACTTCTTTTGGAACTAATAGACCACACTACCCTGTCAAGCACAAGACTAAACTTTACGTATCATTTTATATCATCTTTAACCTTCTTACGATTAGTACATAAATACCTATTGTGAGCTGTTATTTGTTGAACTCCCTTTAAAGCATGCATTTATCTGTGGATTGAATAGATGTGACATTGGTTGCACTGTTGATTGAATATGTGCTGCATCATCTGTCCTACTCGATGGCTTTGTGCTGTATTTGATGTATCTCCCAATTTAGGTTGATTTAAGTTTAAATCAAACCTTAAAAGATGAGATAATAGAGCTGAATACTGCATGGAGAGCTGCAGTCGGAGCTGTTTGGGTCAGCACCATATATTCTGAAGTCACAGGCTTAAAACTGAAAGATGCTGTAGCCCAGGACATATGCTACAAGCCTCTCACTCACGTCTAATTAAATACGCTAGTTCTTTGCATTACACCAAATAATGACCACAGAGTATTTGAGCACCTGGAACGTTCCTCCATCAGAGGTCTCAAGACACAGGAGAGAGGTCCTGCAGTTGTCCTGAAATACAGTTTGTGCTTATCACTACCAGGCATTGTGTAGCTCTCAAGTCTATGTGCCAGCTCCTCCACCTAATGCCTTTATGCAACATAGAGCACAAAACTAATAGTGTAAATATGTTGATAAAAACTCTTTCCATGTATCAATTTTCTTAAATTTTTAAGTATTCAGTTTTATGCATTAAAATATTACTCTGCAAAGGGTAAATTTCACAAGACTGACAAAAAAGCTTTCAGTGCACAGAAAAGGTTTAAACTTTCACCTAGAGACTGAAAGGTTGCCTAGAAGTTAAGAACACTAGTTGCTCTTCCCAAAGACCCAGGATCAATTCCTGGAGCCGTAAGGTGACTCACAACATCTATAATCTAAGTTCCAGAGGATCTGATGCCCTTTTCTAGTCTCCACAAGCACAAGCATGGTACACAGACATTGTACCATGGCAAAACACCCATTCATATAAAATAAAATTTAACTTAAAATAAAAACCATCCAAAAGCCATAACTCTAGGTACGATGGCATATGCCTGAAGCCCAAACTACTCAAGAGGCTAAGGTTGGAAGATCACTTGAGCTCAGAAGTTCAAGACCTGAAAACATAGTTAAATCCCATAGCAAAATAACAATAACAACAACAAAATAATAATACAAACACACAAAAAATGCTACCTAAGGTGATATTTTAATAGGTAATAACATCAAAATTATGTTTTATTGCTTGGATTGAAGTAAAATGACAATTATGATCATCATTAATCTCCAAGCTAGCTACCCTCAATTTTTCAAAAAATATAGGAGGCACTCCATAAATTGATCCCTTTTAGTTAACTTTGTGAAGCAGCCCTTCATATTCAACACCACTCAGAGATTCCCTTGCTCTCTGTTCTTCCACCTGTTCTCAGCTGTTCTGTCTTGTCCCAGCATGTCCAAGATGGGAATTTTTAGGCACCAAGAAAAATTATGGTCTCTTTCACCTTTCTCTTTTTATATTAATTTCTATAATTCTTCTGATAAAAAAACACAGAGTTCTTGTATTTAGGTGAAATAATTAATGTTCAACTATCCCTTAAAAGATGTGCAGTTATTTAAATCCACACAGAGATATAAATGAGTAACAACAGCATTCTCCTACCTCTTGAAGAAAGGTTTTGAAAAGAAAACCATACAAAGAGAAGCATCAAAGAGAATGGGAAATGCCCCTGAAGAGAAACCCAAGTCTCTCTAACAGGTTTGCCTAGCTTTTGGGCCCTAAGTTTCAATGGTTCCCCTTAATACTAGTATCACAAGTTCTACTACCTTGGTTTCATTTCTGTCAGGCAGGAATGAAATTGCAGGACATCCTGCCAACCCCCTGGTTCTCAAATGCTTTGTATTCACTCAGGCACATGTCACATGCCACAGTTGGCAGTGGCAAAGCCCATTTCTTCGTTATGATGAGTGTCACCATTGTCTACTCTATTCCTCCCCCATAACACAGCTCTTCAGTCTCTTTCTTCCCATAATACAGGAAGAGTGCAATTACATGTGTTTTCAGAATGACTCATTTTCTGATGGTAATGATCAACCATTTAAGTTAATTAAGAAGGTTCTTTTGATGTCTTATTTCACTCACAATTAGTGTCAGGCTATATACTTTTTAAAATGAACTCCCAGCAAGCGGTGTAAGAAGAAGGGATGGTTTCACTGTACTCTGCGTCTATCTAGTTTCAGGGAATTGCTCATCACCTGTTCCTACTCTCTTAATGAGCAGCTAAAATAATGGGTGCCTAGAGATGCTGAGTTTATCTGAGCTACCTCTGAACACAGAGTTCTGAATCCTGGTCTGGTCGGAACCTGGTATGACAAAAGCCAAGGTTCTAGAATGTTCTCTCTCCTTTTGATCAGTTGAATTTCCAGTTAAGCCTCCACTAAAATCCAGGCTCAATTTCCAGACTTCAGAAACATGTCCTGGTAAAGTTATCAGGAAAGAAAAAAACTGGTTAAAAATAGATGTGATACAAGACTTAGATTTTATACTAGAAATGCATGGGGTGATGGAAATCCTTCAGTTGGAAAGCAGGGAACACAGGATGGCCCAGAGAAGATGCTCTGGGCTCTCTAAATGAATGCCTCTGTTTTAGTTACATTGCCTACTGCCATGACAAAACACCATGGCCATACAGCAAATAGGGGAGGAAAGAGTTTATTTGGCTTACACTTCCAGATAATAGTCCATCATTGGAGGAAGTCAGGACAGAAACTCGAGCAGGGCAGTTTCCTGGAAGTAGTAGCTGATGCAGAGGTCATGGAAGGGAGCTGCTTACCAGCTTGCTTCCCCTGACTTGCTCAACTTTTTTCTCATAGAACAACCCAGCATGGAGTGGGCCTTCCAACACTGATCACTATTGGAGAAAATACCATACAGCTGGGTCTCGTGGAGGCAATTCCTCAACTGAGGCTCCTTCCTCTCTGCTAACTCTAGCTTGTGTCAAGTTGACATACAAAACCAACCAGTACAAACTCTGACATTTGAATCAATCACTATCTTCGCCAAAGAACTGCTGTTCTGCTACTTAAAACAAGAGAGCTCAGAGCATTGAATCTAAACCGGAATTTTTAAAAATACTTTCTATTATTTTTTGAGATTATAATGTAATTACACAATTTCCCCCTTCCCTTTCCTCCATCCAAACCCTCCCATAGAACCCTCCTTGCTCTCTTTCAAATTCATGGCCTCTTACTAGTTGTTACGCGTGTGTGTGTGTATTCTTAAATATATAAATACATGTTCAGTCTATAGAATGTTACTTGTAAATAAGTTTCAGAATTTATCACTTGGTATTTGATAACAAATTAGTGTGCTCTTCACTGGAAAAGACTATTTCTCCTGCTTTCTTGTGTCCTTTGTTGCCTGTAGTTCTTTGTGCAGGGTTGAGGTCTCTTAAGGTCCCCCTTGCCACCCAAGCATGTAATGATGTCTATTGGCATCATCCTTGTTCATCTCACGCTTAGGCAGTCATGTTGGTGAGAATTTCGTGGCTGTAACCTCTGACCACACAGCAAACTTCCTGACCCTCTGACTTTTCCAGGCTTTCTGCCCTTTTTTCTTCATTGTTCCTTGATCTTAGATTCTCAAGTTTTTTATAGATGTAATCATTGGGATTTGGTTATACAACTTTGCATATTGATTAGTGTGGCTTTCTTTTTTATTTTTTTATTGATTTTCTTTGAGCTCTACATTTTTCTCTGTTCCCCTCCCTGCCTCTCCCCTCCCCTTCAACCCTCTCCCAAGGTCCCCATGCTCCCAATTTACTCAGGAGATCTTGTCTTTTTCTACTCTATGGCAAAGAGAAGTTTGCTTGATAAGGGAAAAGGACTACACCTACCCGGATTTATAAGGACAGATAATTAAAGTGTAGGTAGGGATTATGGTGGTTTAGTAAAGTGGCAGTTGCAGGTTCTCCTACAAGATCCATGACTTCACTAGCCCTGGATAGCCAGTTGGCTAGATTTCTAACAGGCATGATTTCCCTCTTGTTGAGTGGGTCTTAAGTCCAATTAGAGAGCTGCTGGTTACCATCAAAGGAAACATGCTACTTCTGCACCCTTAGGGTTATTGTGACATGGTGGCAAAAAACATGGTGCATAAGCATCATAGCTGGGAAGGCCTGTTGGTTGCTTCCCTCCTTTGGAAGCTTTCACGGCACCTTCTGGTACCATGAAAGTTTGTCCACTGGAGGAGGCTTTCAAGTCAGTTCCAGCTCAGGGATCTATGGGCCTTGATTCTGAAGTGCATAGTACCATCAGTAATAGGGACTTACCTCTGCAGACATAATAGCAATAGACTGTAGGTTTGGGGAGTCTCTTGGACAACCCTGGCCAAACTCAAAATAGGGCTTCTCATGTCTTGCATTTGGGTTTTTTGTCAGGCTCTTGGAGGGAGCATTGTCAGTCCATATGAGAAAAGTTGATTGAAATCATACATATGTTTATGTATGCATATATATAGACACAGACTTGCATGTCTTACAGGTTTCTTTAGGTAGATAGTTATAATAGGAGTCCTTACAACTTTTTCAAACATCTTTATTGTTATTTTACTGTTCCCTCTTCTTCTTCTATATGTATCACCCTCCTCCTTTGTAAGTGATCCCATTTGCCCCATCTTGTACCCTGCAATCCCTCTATTGCTTCCTCATACCTCTAGACCCCAATAATTGTCTCTTTTTACTTTCTTGGTTTCTTTAATTACTCCAAGCTATTTATGCACATCTGAAGATTTTGAGCTAGAAACTGCAAATGTAGAAAGAACATACTGCAATTTTTTAGGTCCAGGTTACCTTATGATATGTGGTCTTTTGTTGTAATGAGGCTGCTTGTTGGTTCCTGGCTGTTCAGCCCCAAAATAACCACACAGAAACTGTATTATTTAAATCACTGCTTGGCTCATTAGCTCTAACTTCTTATTGTCTAGCTCTTACATATTAATATAACCCATCTCCATTAATGTGTACATCATCACAAGGTCATGGCCTGCCAGCAAAGTTTCAGCGTGTCTGTCTCTGCAGAGGCTCCATGGCTTCTTTCTGACTCTGCCTCCTTTCTCCCAGCAGTCAGCTTAGTTTTCCCTGCCTAGCTCTGGTAAAAGCCCAAAGCAGTTCCTTTATTTATCAATGGTAATAACAGCATACAGAGGGAAATCCCACATCAGTCTTTTCTAGTTCCATCCATTTACCTGCAAAATTTATTATTTCATTTTCCTTTATAGCTGAATAATATTCTATTCTAAGGTATATGTGCCACATCTTCATTATCATTTCTTGGTCGAAGGACATTTATGTTGTTCCCATTTCCTAGCTATTGGGATCAGCACAGCAATCAATATGACTGAGTAAGTATCTGTGGGGGAAGGATGCCCAGTCTTTTGGGCATATACCAAAGGATGCTTTATCTGGGTCATTTGGTAGATTTCATTTTAGCTCTTCAAGAATTCTCCACACAGATTTCCAATGTGGTTGGCCCGGTTTATAGTCCCACCTCGCCTCATCTTTTAACTGTTTGAAATGCTTTCTGCCAAGGTGTTACAACCCATCTGAATTTGAACTTACTCCCAGAGAGTCCCTATGTCAATAATTACCTATTACTTGAAATTAAAAGGTGAGATATACTCAAACAAAATCTCTCCTGTGTGAGAGCCTCACTCTAAGGCCAGTTGCTTGTTACAAAATGTCCTGCATTTACCATTTGACTTTCAGACATAACTACACAACAGTCCAACTTGGTTAGATACAATCCCCAGCCCAGTTCTACTAAAGCAGCCCATGGTTCTGCAATGCAGTGTTCACTTCACAGAACAAAGTCACAGCGTACCTCACTGCCCTACACAGGACACACTTTCTCTCTTCTTTGTTTAGTGAAATCCCATTTCTTGAAGCCCAGGTGAGCTGTAACTGCTGTGTGACACCTCTGGCTCTGAAAGCTATTCATCTTCTTTGTCACCATTTTTGTTCTTATCTCTATTATAGCACTAATAGTAGATTAACCTGGGTTACTTATACTAATATGAGTATTTCTTCAGGACTTTAGAGTTTTTTTTAGTCATTTAGAATGACTTCTGACCCCTCAGAAAAATCACTGATGAATCAATAAAGTGTTGAGTAGTGTATTTCTACAATAAAATTGGCCAAGTATTACTAAGTGTTGACATATCGTGTATGCTGCAAGACATCTGGGCGGTACAAAGTTTCCATTCAAAGCACTTATTGTAGTTCAGAGAAGATTATGATAAAAAGCTAAAAGATCAATTACAAATCTCTAACTTAGAAAAACCTTAGAATTTTCAATACAATGTAAGAGTCTATGGACCTTTGATTTTCTTTATAACCTTGTTAATTGTGGCCACAGAGTGCAGAAGACTCAGTAGTGCCATTCTGAGCATCATTGGGTACAGCAAGCCCAGCATGCGACAGCTCACTTCACAATGTCTAAAGTACCAACCACCACTCTGATGGGAGAGAGCACAGTGAGTTTTGTGCAGCCCCTGGAAGGCATGAGCAGATGCCCCAAATGTGTGGGGTGGCAGTTGCTTCTGAACTGATAACGTCTTGGTTACCAGACTGAGAGGCTCTCAGTCATCTGTTCTAATGTCCCCCTAATGTAAGAATCTTTTGTCACAGTGTCCGATGCCCACAGTTTCCTCCTGGACCTGAAAACATTTACAGACTGTAAGCTTAGGGGAAACCCAGTTCACAGTTGTTAAAAATTAATGAGGAAACACATGTGAAGCACACAGCACAGTGCCTCGTACACAGTAATTGTTTAATAAATGTTATTGACTGATTAATAAAGATAGTAACAGCCTATTTTAATAATGATATCATAATTATCAGTGACTCAGGACTGGCTCATCTGACAGTAATTTCTTTTAATATTTACATGATAGACTCTTATTTAGAGTGTAGGGAGTATGCATAAGTATAAGATGATATCTAAGGGTGTGTTGTGTAACCATACCTGCAAGGTTTCTTGATGGTGTTTAACAGCTACTACTCCAAAAGGTGTCAAGCTCAGGGTCTCTAATGTCCATGCCCCCCACCAAAAAGAAAGCTATCCTAATCCTCTGGTTCTAGAATACTGACAGACTTGGTGCTGGGGTGGCATGAAAAGCCCTTTCTTCCATCTTATGCTAAACATTGTCATGTGATCCTTAGAGCACTATTACTGTAACGGCAGTCCCCAAAAGACCATCACTCATCTAACTGATTCAGGACACCAAAGAGGGAATCATCTTTCACATCCTCTAGTTATCCAAGGCTCAGCCATTAATCGCTTGTAGTATTTAACCTTACTTGGGCAAAATAAACATGTATAAAATAGTCCCACTAGAATAAGCCACTGTTTCTCTGTCCACTGTAGCAAATCCCCTCTTCGTGCAGAAAATTATGTGAAATGTGTAGTGTCTACACAGAGTTGCAGCCCTGACTGGAATGTAGACATCTACCACCATTATCATATAGAGCAGCTCAGTTACTGATGGCCCCCGCTGCCCGATACTCACGATGCCAATGAAGGGATAGCTCTGCAATGGCTGTGTCAAAAATGATGTAATTCTTCAGAAGTCTGATAGGTCTTGCTAGACTGAGAACAAGAAGTCAGTAGGGACCAAATCCATTTCTTTGCCTTTTCCATCTTATAGAGGACTCTTAGCTTCCCAGATTTGGGACTCCTTCCATCTTTAAAGCCTGTATAGTTGGCCAAATGGCTGTCACCTTTCTTGATTCTAGCACTGATTCTTCTTTTGACTCCTCGTCCCTCATATATGGATCCTTGTGATGAGTTTAATTCAAGATAATCTTCCAATTTTAAGGTGGGATGATTAGAAATTTTAACTGCATCTGCAACCTAGCTTCTTTTTGCCATACACGTGTGCAGGCTGTAGGGGTTAGGACACTGCTATTATGATAAACATCAAGTAAATTAAAATAAGTGCATTATTTATATACACAGAAGTTCTTTTTTTCTTTTATTATTATTTTATTTTTTAAAAGAAAAAAACAATCTTTTTGCATTTTACACACCAATCCCAATTCCCACTCCATCCCCTTCTTCTCATTCCCTCCGCATCTCCTGCCACAGCCCCCATCCACTTCTCAGAGATGGTCAGGCAATCGCTCTGAGGAAGGTCCAAGGCCCTCCCTACTATATCTAGGCAGAGGAAGATATCCATCCATAGAGAACGGGTTTCAAACAGCCAGTATAAGCAGTGGGGATAAATCCTGGTGCCACTATCAGTGGCCCGACAATCTGCCCTAGCAATATATATATCACCTACATTTAGAGGGTGTAGTTTGATCCCATGCTGATTCCTTCCCCATCCGGCTGGAGTTGGTGAGCTCCCATTAGCTCAGGAAAACTGTTTCAGTGGCTGTCCCCATCACGGTCTTGGCCTCTTTGCTCATAGTCTCACCCTTCCCACATTTCTTCTTTTTTAATTTTTTTATTTTTCCATTCAAAAATTGACCCTTCCTCCCCTTCTCCCATTCCCCTCCTGCTCCCCCACTAACCCTCCTCACTCCCCCTCCATCCTTCAGAGAGGGTAGGGTACCCTGCCCTGTGGGAAGTCCAAGGCCCTCCCCCCCTCCATTCTGGCCTAGGAAGGCGTGCATCCAAGTAGACTAGGGTCCCAAAAAGCCAATACATGCAGAAGAGACAGGTCCCAGTGCTATTATCAATGGCTTCTCAGTCAGCCCCCATTAGCAGCCACATTTAGAGAGTCTAGTTTGATCACATGCTTGTTCAGTCCTGGTCCAACTGGATTTGGTGAGCTCCCATTAGATCAGGCACACTGTCTCAGTGGGTGGACCAACCCCTCGCAGTCCTGACTTCCTTGCTCATCTTCTCCTTCCTTCTGCTCTTCAACTGGACCTTGGGAGCTCAGTCCATTGCTCTGATGTGAATGTGGGTCTCTGTGTCTATCTCCACCCATCAGATGAAATTTCTATGGTGATACTCAAGATATTCATCAGTGTGACTATGGGACAAGGCCAGTTCAAGCACCCTCTCCTCTGCTGCCCAAGGACCTAGCTGGGGACATCCCCGTGGACACCTGGGATCCCCTCTATAGCTATTCAGCTTCCCCCATCTGATAACATTCTACCTTATAAAAGAATTATTCCTCCTGCTCAAGTCTGTTTCTGCGTTGTGTGTATATGCTTTCAGGGCTGACCCGTTTGCACTGGACAACAAATAAATGGCCTCACCCCTGGGAGAGGCTAAATCTCCTTCTCCCAGCAGCTCTTAGTTGCCTAGAGTTCTTGTTCTAGGGATAGAACCCTATGAAATTTTCCTCCTTCCACATTAGCGTGCCCATTGATACTGCCATTGTTTCAGTCATTTCTAGGAGTGATTTTTGTTGTTGGTTGGTTCTTTGACTCTTTGCTCTTTGGCTCTTTGTGGGGGGTGAGGGAGGGTCCACCACCCAACTCCCAAATAAATCACACAGAGGTTTATTCTTACTTATAAATGCCCAGCCTTAGCTTGGCTTGTTTCTTGAGAGTTTTTTCAACCTAAATTATTCCATCTATCTTTTACCTCTAAGCTTTTATCTTTCTCATTTCTGCTTGTCTTTCTATACTTCTTACTCCATGCCTGGACGTATAACTGGATGGCTAGCCCCTTAAGTCCTCCTCTTTCTCTTGCTCCTAAATCATGCCTCCCAGATTTCTCCTATTTGTTCTCTCTCTGCCTGCCAGCCCTGCCTATCCTTTCTCCTGCCTTGTTATTGAAGGTTCAGCTCTTTTTTAGACCAATCAGGTGTTTTAGACAAAGTAACACAGCTTCACAGAGTTAAACAAATGCAACATAAAAGAATGTGACACATCCTTGCATCATTAAAACAAATGTTCCCCAGCATAAGCAAATGTAATACATCTTAAAATAATATCCTATAACCGATGCTTTTTCACAGAAAGCTTCCTGGTATTCTGGCTCTTACACTCTTTCTGTCCCCTCTTCTATAATGTTCCCTGCATCACAGTTACAGAAGCTGTGGTATAAATGTCTCTACTGGGGCGTGACTGTTAATGATCTGTTGATCTCAGCATTGTGTGCAGTTGTGGTTTTCTATGATGGTCTCCATTTGCTGTAAAGAGAGGCTTCTTTGATGGGGGTATTTGTGTATAACTCGATGTGTGTGTGTGCACAAGTGTGTGTCTGTGTGCGTTTGTGTATATGTGTGTCTGTATGAAACAATAATAATCAAAAAAGAGGCTATCATCTGTGGGGGATGGGAGACATTGACAGGAAGGTACCTGGGAGGGACAAAAGGGAGGAAATGGGGGGAAGAGAGTAATGTACTTCTATTTCCATTAAAAGAGTATTTTTTAAAAAATTATGCTTAAGATCTTTTTCTAGAATAAAAGCTTTTGAATTACTTTGGTACCTGGAGGTGTGTTCTATGACATGTGATGAGGACTTTGAATCAGCCTCTATGAGCACATGTCTTTCTGGAATCAAATACCAGTTCCACCTCTTACCCTGTTTAACACATTTCTGTTTCTTCATGTGCAGAATGAGCACAAAATTAGCGCCTATATCATAGACTTTCTGTTAGTCTGAACTGAGTTACTAAGCACTGACTGCATGGCAGAACATGGCAAGCAGCCAGGACATGCTGCCTGATTTGATCTAATTCACATCTACATGCAAACAACCCTAGAAGTGTCTCTTTCAGGCAGGATGCCCACTTCTAAAGTAACATCTTGTTCTGTGCTCAGAGTCTTAAGAAGAAAGTTCTCACAACTTATTTTCTAACCCATCCTGGCACACTTTTTCATTACCAGACTAAAAGAAAATATCAGGCTTCCTAATTCAATCCTAGAAGCCTGGGGAGCCTACTGGTTTCCTGCTATACCTTATGGATTGATATATAATCTCTGCCTTCAAGCAAATGGCCACACTATGAGATCATCAGACAAAGCTGGAAAAGAAAAAAGCCAGTGTAACAACAGCAACAAAAATTCATTCATGCATCACCAAATAAAGTGGACCTCAAAAGCAAAGGGAAGAATTCCTTATTTTAGCCAGTTCTGCATGCTCATTCCTAACTCCAAGGAAGCTGTACATGATGTTGTTGCTCTAGACAAATTCTCTACAACTATAATCACATAATTATCAAACCACATCACTGAATCTTTGTAGACTATTCTGCTGTCCATGGGTTGCTTCTAGGAACTAGATACCCAACTCATCTCTGTAGCTTTACTTAACTGAAGGAGTATCAAATACTTAAATCACAAAAACAATCATAGGCACACATGACATTCTGCATTAACAACTAAACATTCAAAATAGTAAGAATCAAAGTGAAGCCCCTTTAATTTTCACTTTGATGAGTGGTGTGGTAAATTGCCATTCTCCTTCCTACCTACTGCTAAACCAGAATCAGGAGATCTATCCCTATTTACACATTGAAGTGTTTTGGCAGTAAATCCAACCAGGAATTCAAAGCACTTAAAAAAAATACCTGACAGTACCCAAATGTCAACTCCATAGGAAAGGCATGCAAACCTGGGGGTCTGTGCTTAATCATAATCATCAAATGAAATTAAATTTCATATTATCAAATATAATGATTTGTCTCCATGTAGTAAGCTATGTAATTAATAAAGAAAGAGACTGTAACTGTTACCTACTAATGTACAATATGATTAAACCCAGCCTGTGGCCATTCAATCTCTTTTCTCAAATCTGTCAGAATATCCTAGATGAGGAGTCTCCTATTTAAAGTATTTTTATGGGTCCAATGAAATTCATTTAGTGTTTAAAAAGCCATATTATGACACAAAATGCTTCATTTTACACATTGGTCCCTTTTGGAAATATCAAAATTTAAAAGCATATTATATTAGTTACTGCCATATATATTGGGACTCATATCAGGCTGTAAATAAAATAATCTTTGTCCTTGTCCTTACATTTGTGCAACACTTCTGATACATTTTAAGAAGCAATGATTTACCCAAGAAGCATAGAGTCTCAACCCAATAAGGCACATAACAAAATCTTCATTTTAAGTGGCTTTTATTTAGGTGTGTTTATGTGGTTAAAGTGAATTGTTTTATAAAATACAAAAAGCATCCAAATTGTTCATTAATTTGAGAACTATTCATAGCTCCAACTAATTTAATTCTACTCTATTAGAATTAGCTATTCATTGTTTTAGTAACTTGGGACTCATAGGTAAAGCCATAATGTAGTTCAGTTAGGGTTTCAGACTTTCTGTGGGGGATAGCAGTCAGTGTAGACACCAAATGGTCAAGGTGCTAAGAGCAAGAGGCTCAGCCCTCTAGACCAGCTCCGACACACACCAAAGCCCAGGGACCATCTCAGAAATGGAGGCAGAAAGAATGGAAGAGGAGAATGAGGAGTAAGAGGCTCAGCCCTCTAGACCAGCTCCCACACATACCAAAGCCCAGGGACCATCTCAGAAATGGAGGCAGAAAGAATGGAAGAGGAGAATGAGGAGTAAGAGGCTCAGCCCTCTAGACCAGCTCCCACACATACCAAAGCCCAGGGACCATCTCAGAAATGGAGGCAGAAAGAATGGAAGAGGAGAATGAGGAGTAAGAGGCTCAGCCCTCTAGACCAGCTCCCACACACACCAAAGCCCAGGGACCATCTCAGAAATGGAGGCAGAAAGAATGGAAGAGGAGAATGAGGAGGGATGCTATGAAATGAGTTTTTTCTGGACCTGACATGACTATCACACTCTTGAACTCACAGCGGCTGTGGTTACCTGAACAAGAGCAGCATAAGATCAAGCCCAGCCCAAACTTCCAGCAGAGATAGCAATAAATTCCAGACCCCATCCCTGAGAGGAGGTATTGGGAGCTGATAATTTCTGGGGGAAGAACACTCATTCTTTTTGGATGATGTGTCCACTGGCAGGTTTCCCATTCTCAAGTCAATAGCCCCACTCCCATACACTTATGGGCAGTGCTAATTGGACATAGCTTGTTATAAAAATATGAAAATCAGAGAACATGATGTTGGGATGAAGTTATGTCATGAAGTAAGAGGAGGATCTGTGAGAGGGAAATGGGGAATGGATATGATCATATTTTATTTTACACATCTATAAAATTCTCAAAAATAAAGGAAAAACATAATTGAAAAAGGAAGTTCATACTTCAAAAGAGCTGACATAGCTACTCAGAAAAGAAGGAAAGAGGGCCAAATCCAAGGAGTAGAATTAAAGCAACTAACACTTTTTTTTAAATTGTGGTATCTTGTTGCTCAGGACAACCACAAAATCTATATACAGCTGAGGATGGTTTTCAACACCTGATCCTCCTGCTTCTACCACCAGAGTGCTTGGATTACCAGTCTGCACCATTGTGCCTGATATCAGTCAATTCATATTTTTAACAAACAGATAAAAAATAAGGATGGTTTTGAGATCTTGTGTTTTAAAAAATACTGGAAGTTAATAAACTGTTAAAAAATCAAAGATACAAAACTACAATAAGAGAGGTTGAAGAAGAAGAAAAATATGATCAACAAATGTAATAAACAAAACAGAATTATTGGGCCAAAATAACCCAGACAAGAAACTGCCAGAAACTTAGAAAAGCAAATCCGACCATTTTGAGAATGTTGGTCTCATCTGACTTTGTTTATAAAAAGGAAAAGCATCATGAACTTGAGACTGTTTCCTCCTCCTTTTCCAATCAGTGGTAACGTCCTTTCAACGATGAGACTTTAAACAATTAGGAAAACATTTTGGTTTCCAGCTAATGGACTTAATCGTGATTGCCATTTCAGGAAAAGCACTTCATTGGCTTGTAGGCATGCCAAAGGTAGAGGGGAGGGGAGCAGAGAGAGCGTAAACTGTACTGGAGGCCTGTGCAGCTGGCTTGCAGTCACTGAGTGATAGCCTTCCTCTAATACCCAAATACTTGAGACTGCTTTCATTCAGAATGAGAACGTGCTGGCCCAAGAACAACTGTTGTCTCAGCACCAGCACTGGGGAGCTCAGTACTGTATTTACTGTGCTGATGCCAAGCATTCATGGGTAATGAGTAAGCACTCCTTGAGAAAATAAACATATACTGGAGGTCCAAATATATAGAGACTTGTTCTCTCTTTTGTAAGCATGTTTTAGCCTTTCACAGATTTTTCTCCTGCTCAGTACCCTAGCACCGCTGGGTTTATTTTCTGCCCTTGTCTTCACTCAAGAACAAAGCAGGGTGGAGAAAGGACTATGACCCTGGGTCAGCATCCCTTTGCAACAAATCTCTTGAGTCAGTAACTGGTTATTTGTGGATCCTGTTTGTCCAGAATTTACCCTCACATTTGCCCTTTACCAATGCTTTAGCTGTTTAAATAGACTAGAATACGTTATTGCTTTATGTAAGGAACTTGCCTGCAGATGTCATCATCTCAAGGTTTGCTATGAATACTGAGATTAACCCAAAATAGAAAAATAATAACTAAACTAGATATTGCGTCTGGGTTATAGATAATTAGACTGGAACTAATAATTAATCTTTATTAGTACTAAATTAATCTATGTTTAGTTTTCTTAAGATAACATCCAAATGTCTTCATTATTAAACTCATTAGATGAAGCCATCTTATATTTGACTAAATTGCTTCTCAATATTTATTTATTTTTATTTTATATATAGAGAGGTTTTCCCTGCGTGTATATCTGCACACCACATTTGTGCAGTGTCTGTGGAGGCCAGAAGTTTCCCTGCAACTGGAGTTATAGACAGTTGTGAGTCACCATGTAGGTTGGGGAAATGGAGCTCCAGTCTTCTGGATGAGCAGCTACTGCTCTTAACCCTAAGCCATCTCTCCAACCTCTGAACTGTTTAATTACTGTGTAGGAGCTTCTATAATGCAAAACTAGAAAGTTATAAGAAGCAAACAATAATATAATCCTGTGCGTTCTTTTCTCTTGCTGTAACTGAGTACCTGAGGTTAGATAATATTTACAGAAAATCAATATACTCCTTACAATTCTGGAAACATTGTGTCAGTGTCTTCTGTGTTCTTCTTGCTGTATCAGAACATGCCAGAGAACTGCACAGGAAGACATCACCTGTGCTAGCCCATGTGTCCTCTCATCATCATCCTCATCATGCCCCTTTTCTTCTCCCACTTTCACTTCTTCCACTACCACTGTTTCTCTTTGTCCTCCTTCTCCTTCCTATTCTTCTTTACTTCCTATTCATGATTACATCATGGGACCTCAACCTGGATTATCTTGTCTGATCCTAATTATCCTCAAAAAGACTTTACCTTCAAACGCCATTAACATATGACTTTGGGGATTAAGTCTTAGCACAAATTTTGGAAAGGAAAATTTCAGACTATTGCAGGTCTGTATTAGAAAAACATATGAATTAGAAATAGTTTTAGTTACAAGCAGCAGAAATCTTAACAGAATTAAAACATAGGGATCTGACTTAACAAGACTAGATAGAATCCAGCCCAGAACTGAGTTAATGACTCAATGATGAGTCATTGACATCAAGGAAATGGGCTTCCTCAAATTTCTAGCTCAGTCATCCTTGGTGTGCTTCCAATATTCTCCATTGAGGCCAATGGCAGTTATCAAAGATCTAAACAAGAGTTCCTCTTACAGCAGCAGAAATTTTCCAGTCTTATAAGTGTACTTCATTTTCCACAGTGGTATCACATGGCCAGTCTCAGAGAAGTCATTAGGAAGAAGCAACAGGGAGCCACAATCATTTCACACCAAATATAATTTACATACTGTGTTAGTTACATTTCTATTGCTACAATGATACAACATGACCAAGACAATTTATAGAAAGAATGGTTGATTTGGGCATATGGGTTCAGATTGTTAGGAGTCCATAATGGCAGGGACAAGATGGCAGCCGGAGCAGGAAACTGAGAGCTGGGAGCTCACATCTCAAAGCACAAGCTAGAAACAGAGAGAAATGGGACACTATATGTCTGCCAATTACACACATCCTCCAACAAGATCACATCTCCTAAACCTACCCAAACATTGCCACCAACTGGACAACAAGTATTCAAATATTTGAGCCTAGAGGGGGCAGTCTCATAAAAACCACACATCCTGAAGCAGGGTGAGCTAGCATGTATAAAAGGCAAACGACAGAGTTTCCCACCAGTATGTATGGCTATTTTTGAAGCCAGATATAGAACTCAATTTTGCAACTTGCAAACTACAGTCAAAGGGGACAAGAAAAGATGATTTTCAGAATTCGCATGTCCCTCTAAATTTATTATGTTACCAGGCCTTCTGATTTTTGGAGAATCGCAGTATCTAGTGACAATAATAAAAAAAAAAACAATTGCCACTGTCCATTAGCCTCAGCGAAGGGAAAATAAGAAAGCAAATCAGTTCATCCTAAATGACACATGATTAGGATCTGCAGACTTTGGCACTGTTGGGACGTAAAGGAATCTATATGACATAAGGACTACTGGGAGGAAATCAGGTCATCAAGGTGTACCTTTGGAATAGATACTCATACTTAAGCCACCTCTGATCTCTCTCCCTTTTCTTCCTGGTGGCCACGAGGTAAATTCTTCATCTATGAGTTACCATGGGGCCATAGACACAAGCCAGTGTAGAATTAAGCATTTAGTATGCCACTAAATGCCAGCCTTTTGCTATCTTGTTTTTATATTTTTCCTAAATATATGTGACAATGTATATATAAGGTAAATAAGGCATAGAACTTTTATTTGTGACATGAGAATGATGATCAAAAAAAATCATACTACAAACAAAAAGAAGAAAGCCCTGCTACAAGGATGCAATGGGATTAAGTCAGATAGATAAAAGATTTGTCATCATAGTGATGAAAGGGTTTAGCTCTCCTTAGGAACATCTTGAATGTATGGAGGCCTTGTGAATGGGCATTGGAGATACAGACAAAAGTCTACACATGGTGTGCTTTCACCAGAATACTGTTTGTTCCAATATGGTGGGTTTTTTTTAAATCAGGATTGTGATTTTTCATGTATTTAGAGAAACTGGAGAAAAAAATTATAAAATCCCAATTACAGTGCTTTTGAGGTCGCTCAGTGGGAAAAGCACCAACCTAGCATAGATACCAAGGCCCCCATGAGACAAGTATGATTTGAAATTTTATAATAAAGTTCTGAGCTGAATACTGCATAATAGATGTGTGTGCATCACATTGCACCTGTGAATCTGTACAAATAATATATCAGCAGAATACATACGAAAACTTCCTTAAAATCCTGACACTCAAATTTTTGAATTCAAGCAAATGTTTGGTTGAAACAGAATTTAAATATTAAATAATTTGGACATTTGTAATATTATCCTTTCCATGGGATGTCAACTCAGAGGAAAACAAATAAATCATGCAAAACCTCCGAGTCAACACTTCTCTCTCCTCCCCTCTTTTCTCTGTTGTGGAATATTAGATGAAGATGTGTTAAATTCCTAATGCTGTGGAATGTTTGTTTAATGGTGCAGAGATGTGCTGCATTCTTTTATGTTGCTTTGGTTTAACTCTGTGAAGCTTTGTTACTTTGCCTGCCTAAAATGACTGATTGGCCTAATAAAGAGTTGAACAATTAATAGCAAGGCAGGAGAAAGGCTAGGTAGAGCTGATAGGCAGAAGAATAAATAGAAGAAGAAAAAAGAGAAGAGGGAAAAGAGAGAAGAGGAGGAGAGGAGTACGTTAGTGGCCAGCCACCCAGGTACAGAGACAACCACAGAGTAAAGAGTAATGAAAGACATATAGTATAGAGAAAGGTGTTTACCCTTCTTTTTAACCCAGAGGCAAAAACTAGATAGAATAATTTAAGTTAAAAGAAGTTGGTTATAAACAAGCCAAACTAAGGCTGAGCATTCATAAGAAAGAATAAGTCTCTGTGTATTTATTTGGGGGTTCGGTGTCAGGCCCACAAAGAGTGAAGAGTTAAAAAAAACTACATTTCTCTTCTCCTTTCCCCTCCCCTTCTTTACCCTCCCCTCTCATCCTCCCCCTTCCTCTCTTCCTCCCTCCCTTCCTCACTTTCCCCTTCATTCCCCCTCTCTTTCAGCATGATCCTCCTGTTACTGGTGACCAAGATCCCTGTCAAAAGTTTCCAGGTTCCTGACATCTTAGTAAAGAATAGAAATAAAGGGTCACACAGAATACAAAAGTAGTAAGTTAACTTTATTCAAGCAGTCAAAGCAAGAGCAGTTTCTTGCTCAAATGGATAACAAACTCCACAAGGAACCTCTTCAATGCCCATCATCCTCTTGAAGTAGATTGGTGCTGCCAGGAGCAGATGTGTTTCATTGTCATGAAAAGTCCTAAGTTCCTAAAACATTTTAAATTCTGTAGGTCTTTGAAAGTGTTGAAGATTATCCATGTAACTGAAATATATCTCTATATATCTACAAGACCTAACATGACTATAACCTTGACTGTTATAGATGTCTATTAACCTGTATTTCTTAATCATATATTACATTTTTTTGATTTTTTGAGACAGGGTTTTCTTTGTAGCTTTGGAGCCTGTCCTGGAACTAGCTTTTGTAGACCAGGCTGACCTTGAACTCACAGAGATCCACCTGTCTCTGCCTCCTGAGTGCTGAGATTAAAGGCATGCACCACCATCGCCCTGCTATTATACATTACATTTTTAAATGAGCTGCACAAACACAATACCTTAATCAAGAGGAGAAATATATATATATACACATACATATATATAACAAATTGACTTTAAATTTGTATCAATAAACCAAGATCCATACAAATATAAAGTATTCATCTCCATATCATATCCCCCTTTAAATGTAAACAAACATTTATAAACAATATTTGAGAATTTAGGCATAGTTTTCTCCAAACTGCTTCCTGCTGTTTGTTGGGCAAAGTAATTTTGTGGTTCATGGAGACCTTTCAGGGGGTCTTGGTCCATCAAACCACATTAGTCTGGAAGGAATCCACAGATTCTCATCCTCTGTGGAAACAAAAGCAGAACCTCTTTTACAAAGCCACATGTCCTGAGACTCAAATTTTGAAGTCAAGATACCTTTAAAATATATATGTTGGTTTAGGTTAGCAGTTCCCAAAATCAAATGTCTGTCTACAGTCAAAAACTTCAAATAAAACACAATAATATACAAAATACAGACTCTCTGTGTATATTCCATCATTATGTGGCTTATTTTTCTTTACCTCTTTAATCTATGAATGTCTTACTCTGTCCCTTTAAAGATTTTGTTTTATTTATTTACTTTTAAAAATTTTACTTCTTTTTATAACTATTTCTTCTCTCTCCCAAGCCTATGTATCCAACACCATGACCCATTTAAAGGTCTTTTCCATCTGGATTTGTCTTTATTGTGTGTGTATCTGTAAATTTTTTTGTTTATTTTTATTGACTTCTATTGAGCTCTACATGTAATTATTTTTTGATCAGGAGCACATTTTTTTCTTTGAAATGCTAAGAGGGCATGGCTAGGACCAACTCTGTAGCACTGCCTGTTAGTTCTGCCCAGTCCAAAATGGAGGAGGCATGTTCACTGCCTCTGAGAGCCATGCATATTGCCCCAGCTCCAGGGTCAAGCAGGTCTGTGTCACCAGTAAGCGATTTGTAACACACTGCTCACAGACCCCACTTAAATGTTCAGCCTCCTGAAAGGGCCAGAGCTGTTCGTGCCACTCAGTTTTTGTTTGGTTGGTTTTGGTTGGTTGGTTGGTTGGTTGTTTTATTTTGCTGCTAATGCTGAATCAAGAATACCTCTCTTAAAAGAGCTGCAGCACCCCTGTTCACTGCCAGCAGACAGAGCCCATCCAAAAAAAAAAATGTGAATAAACTTCATCTGTGTGTGTGTCTAGAATTCCTTTCCAAGCCATCTCAGGTTTTATGTGGATTTAGATGGCACACATTGGTGTGCCAGTCTGTAGGCGGAGAATGCTTGTTCCCAGCCACTCAGACCTGAAATAATCACACAGAAACTGTATTAATTAAAACACTGCTTGACCTATTAGCTTATGCATATTTCTAGCTAGCTCTTATATCTTAAATTAACCTGTTTCAATTTGTCTGTGCATTGCCATGTGGTTGTGGCCTGCAGATAAGGTTCTGTCCAGTGTCCAGCATCTGTCTCCTGTGGCAGCTACTGCTTCTCCTTGACTCTGCCTACTCTCTCCTCCTCTATCTGCTTAGAACTCCTGCCTTGTCCTACTCTATGCTGCAATAGGCCCAAAGTAGCTTCTTTATTAACCAGTGGTATTCACAGCATACAGAGGGGAATCCCACATCAGCTAGACACATGGGTGCACTCAAGGGCCCCAGGTCACTGCATGAGTTTTCTTTCTTTAAAAAGGCAGAGTTTGATTACTAAGGCTGCAGTTTCCATATTGATTGACAAATTAAAATTATATAACCTCTTTTCTACAGGTCATGTCCTTTCCCATATTGTATCAAATTTTAGCCATGTAGACACCCAGTCATGCATAGGCATAAGAGGGTAAATAGGCTCTCTGCCCTAAAAGTTCACTTTGAGAAGACAGCTTGCTTTTTGCTTTATTGAACATGCACCCAAAACTAGTTCAGACCAAATCAACCTCTCTACCCAGTTGTAACTAACACAAAATTGAATGTAAGATAATTTTGATGGTTGTTAAGGGGAGGATAAACCTTTCCTAAATGTTCAGAAGTGGTGTGCATTCAGCTTGAGTAAGGTGAGGGTGGTAGACAGCTAACAGCTTGCTACATGCATTGTTCAGAAAGGATGTGCATGCAGAGTATGTGTGGACAAGGTTTTCAGATTGCTAAGTGTATGATATGCACAGCCCAAGCCAAGTGGAATCTCACACTGATAAATGATTCCATATGCTTGTCTGCCTCACTCTGTCTCGGTCTCCCAAGTGCTGGAAATACAGTCATGTGCCACCATATCTAATTCTGCCTATCTCTCTCACTCTATGACTTTCTGTCATGATCCTAGCTTGTATTTCTTTTAACACACACACACACACACACACACACACACACACACACACACACACACACACACACACACACCTGAGCTAAAGCCATGAGGCAAGAAAGCCAGATCATGGTAAATACAAGAGTTCCATAGTAATTAGGCACTATGTCTTTGAAGTCAAAACACCCTGGTACACATATATGTATAACATTTGTATCTTTTTCCACCCTTAAGTGCTACCCTGGGTATCTATTTTCAGAGGGATGATAACTACCAACAAGACTGTACCAGTCCATATAGCTCTGGGTTCTACCCAACACTGCACTGAGTTTCCTTTTCTGTTTTCTAATTTTAATACCTTCCATCACACTTCTCAAAACTAACAGGTTTTCTCTAAGCAGCTATTTCATTTTTGTGCCACCTGAAAGGTTGGGACTCATAATAGCAAGTCTAGGAATTAACTTCTAATTCCTTCTATTTTTAATGAACAAACATGTGTTCTATTTTTTAATTTTTAAATAAATTTTAAATGTTTTTTCTTTCATTGTGATTAAAAGCGTGTGTGTTCTCTAGTAAAGTTCATTTTTGCCATTCTAATTACTAAACACAATATATATAGAGAGAGGATGATTGTCCCTTGTTGATCTCAATTCAAGTTCTTCCCAGATGTATACCATCTAGATGAGTGCCTTCAGATAGATGAGTGCCCCCAAACCACCACAGACAAGAAAAAATGTGTTTGTGAGTAAGTTGCTGTATGTGTTACCTGAGAGTCCTAGAAGTTATGTTTAGAATGGTCCCTGCTCGACCATGTTTGCAGAACTCTTCACGTCTCTCCTCTCCTAGTCATACCCAACCAAATCTGTGACTTGTTTGAGCAAAATGCAGAATTCAAAGACATGTTCACAGAGTATTCGTGACCATGTAAACCATTCCCTTCAGACAACTGTCTTTTCCCCGTGAAATCTTGGCTCAGGGTGCTGCTGGGTCCTAAGTTGTTACACCCAAATTATTCATATTTTCCCAGTGAGACAAAAAGTGAGGAAGAGGAAATGAAAATTTCTCCTTTTGGAGAAAATGAGGCAGGATTTGTCAACAGATTGAAGCTCTTTAGACAAATCTAAATATAGTGGTGTTTTTTCCAGATGCTGCTGAGAGTGAAAAATCAGAAAAGCTCTGCCTCATACCCCTGTCTCTGGGCCTAAGAGGAAACCTCAAACTCACTCCAGAACCTGAACTAAGAGCATCTTGTGGGCTAATCCCCCAGTGAGGGAGGAGAAAGAATAAAGCAGCCATATCTCTAAAGAGCCCTTAGTTTGGAAGCAGAGATTAACACACTACATGGAATGATAATTAAAATCCCATGTGGAGAGAAACATACCAGAGATGTCTACAAAATATTTTGGTCTCATCAAAGTTATAACGCTGGGGAAGTTGGAGAAGGCTTCTCAGAAGTAGTGGCACGTGCCTGAAAATAAAGGGCTCCAGGAAATCTGTGCCAGGAAAGCCTAGTTTTCCCAGAATATCTCCAATGCTACCAGCCCAACAGCATATTTCTTTAGGATGAATCATGAGGACGCTCGGCGTCTGCCAACTGCCATCCCTAATAGCCCCTCCAAGGAAAACAATTAACTCACAATTTTCCTTTATTATCGCACTCATGCACATCATTAAATAGCCCTAACATACTTATTTCATGGCATTTTATGAAGAATGATAACACTGCATTGCCTTATACTAATGATAATATAATTGAGCACCAGTTTCACACGCTTTGATGTATTCTTCCTAAAAATTATTCTAAAATTAAAGTTTAATGTCAGTTTAAGATTCAACAAAGCCTCTTCTTCTGAAACACCACTTGCCTTTATTTCACAGCGGGAAAACATCTTGAAAGGCTTGCCTTGGGTACATGTTTTCAAAATTACTATATATGTACAATGATATATATCATTACTACTTATCATTAACATACTTAATGATATATGCCATTAAAGAACCTCCTGGTTCCTCAAAAAAAAAACATTCTTAAGGGATTTTGTCACTTTTCACATTTTGCTTTCAACATATGGTAAGTAGTCCCTATCAAAAACTCCAGACCCAAAAGCTTTGGGAACACCAAAATAATGCCCTGAGCAGAGAATCCAACACCACAAAGCTGCTTCCTGTTCAGAGTTATTCAAGATGTTGTGCAAATTATCTTCAAGTGAAAGAGCTATAAAACATAAAGAAGTTTCATGTTTAGACTTTTCTTTTATGTAAACTATCTTACTATTTATGCAAATATTCTAAAATGAAAAAATCCAAATTCTGAAACAGTTCTGTTTTTGGGCATGTTACAAGATATATATGTAATTACTGACATGGTTTTATCTTTATCATGTATGTAGATTCATATACATAGAAAGAGAGAATATTTAATTAGTATATGTTCATGTGTGTGCTCGGGTATACATAAAGAGTTATATTTATAATACTATTTATAAACTATATTACTTCACAGATGAAATTCACACATATACATGTAAACACACAAAGAGAGATATTCACATATGGTGTATATGTCAATATAAAGATATGGAAAGAATCCTTTAATCTTGTCTTAAATCTCATCTCTGTTTTGCAAATATCAAAAATTATTTCTTTCAAATCTTTTTCATGAAAATCTTTTGTAACAAAATGCAATGTTCTGGCCTAAGAGTGTAGCTTGGTGGTGGAGGCCATAATAGCATATAAGACATTCCAGGTTTCATGTCCAGCACGGAAACAAAATGTTCATTTCTGATACAATTTACCAGTGTGGTGATTTGAATAAGAATGGCCCCCATAGTACTGAACTCTTGGTCACCAGGGAGTGGCACTATTTGAAAGAATTAGGAGGCTTGGTCTTAATGGAGTAGATGTGGCCTTGTTGTAGGAAGTGTCACGGGGAGTGGATTTTGAGGTTTCAAAAGCCCAAGACAAGCTGAGTGTCTCGCTCTTCCTGCTTTCCTGTGGATCCAGATGTAGAAGTCTCAGCTACTTCCCCAGCACCATGTCCGTTTGAGCGCTGCCATGCTTTGTGCCATGATGATAATGGACGACGCCTCTGAGACTGTGGGCAAGCCCCCAATTAAATGCCTTTTCTTTTATAAGTGTTGCCATGGTCTTGCTGTCTCTTTGCAGCAACAGAACAATTGATAAGACACCCAGTAATCTATTATAGTCACCATCCTGGCTATACTCTACAGGATCACACATATACAGTCTTTAATTCATTTTGAAAATAATTGTCTATAGTCTCACTCGCAGTTTCTGAATTTTGAGGCTCTGTTTGAATCTGTCCAAGTGGCAGAGCAAGCCTGACGGTGCGCTGATCTGATATCAGGTGACAGCTATTCCTATAGTTTGATTTTTTTTTACAGATTTATTTTATTTATGCATGTGTGCGTGCATATGCTTGTGTCTCTGTGCATATGCACGGATGCAGGTGCCTTCAGAGGCCAGGAAAAGATTTCAGGTCCCCTGGAGTTCGAGTTAGAGACAATGTGAGTTACCCAGTGTGAGCACTGGCAACTGATCCCCAGTCCTCTGGAAAGGCAGTACCCACTCTTAACCCCTGAGTCTCTCTCCAGCTCTCTAATTTGGCTTTTAGTCTCTTAAAGTCTTGCATGAGAGTTTCCTTTGCAAGTTACAACCTGCCGCTTTTTAAGGTAAGTAAAAATTAGCTTTAATATATTCAGTATTTTAAGAGATGAGCTCACATTTAAAATAATATCTCTTCTATCGCACATTCTTGTTTTGATTGCTAGGATCCAATTTGTGTTTAAAAAAAAAGTTTATGTAATATGTGGTAGGAAGTTTAAGACAGAAGCCCCTAGGAGCCTAAAGACAGAAGACAGTAGCTCATTCTTTCTTTCTTTCTTTCTTTCTTTCTTTCTTTCTTTCTTTCTTCTTTCTTCCTTCATTTACTTATTTTTTTATTTCTCTTTCTTTATTTCTTTATTTTTTTAAGTTTTGTTTGCTAGTTACACAGACTAAGTTAGTCTCAAATTCACTATGCAATCCAGGCTAGTCCTGAACTCTTGATGCCCCTACCTCAGTTTCTCAGCTGCTTATATTACAAACATGTACCCCTTCACTGAGAAGGATACAACTCAGTGACTGTATTTAAGTCTGCTTCTTAATATTTTCTGATGTACAGCTTGGCTCCACATGGAGGGAAGCAAACCAATGGTTTACTTCAGTTAATAAAATAAGCTTTTGTGGAACTAAGAAGTCTCAAGCATGTAGCTTATAAAAACATGTTGCTGCTTTCCTTACATACACAAATCAATACTTGCTGACAAAATGCATCAAAAATAATGTCACACACACACACACACACACGACATACAATCTGAAATGTTAAGTCTTTGCTTGAAACACAGAGTGCACCAAGAACTGTTTTTATGGGTTCATTATTCTAACTCAAAAATACTACAAGACAATTTATTTCACACTTCTCTTAAGCTGATTTTTTGGCACAAGCGAGTTGGCTAAGATCGTGCAAATAGTTTTCTGCTGGAATTTTTTGTTGTTGTTGTTTTTTTATTTTGTTCACAGTTATCCTTAGGGTCGGGGCAGAATGATTTATCTAAGCAAATCATTTATCTCACAGTGGCTTAACAAAAGTTAAGTTGTATCATTCTTTACATACCTCGTTACTCAGTGTTGCTAATGCTCCTGTGTCATTAACCATAAACCACCTGGGATTTTGCAGCTCTGTTGTGTATTCCTGGTTGCCATGCTGGAAGAGAGGCCCATGAGCAGAATTAAGCACTTGTTTGTTAATGTCATGCAGGAGTATAGACTGTGCACTTTCCCAGAACATTTTGTTTTGAGATCAGAGGTTGGTTTTGTACAGAAGTCTCATGCACATGTTTCCATAATCTGAACACTGGCAGGCCAAGCGTGAGCTTTATAGCACGTGATTTCTAACAGGGCTCCAATCGCTTCTATCCTATGAACATGCTGTCGTTTCTTAAAGAGAAAAACTGACCAGAGGAAAATTAACAGACTGCCAACCATGCAGTGTCTATCACTAGTTCCAAACTAGTGAGTATGTTGAAGCTTTGGTTTCATGAAAAAAAAAATGCTCATATGGGAGAGCTAATCTGTCCCACTGTTCGTATCCTATCCTTTGACAACTCCTTCTTAATAGCTCTGTTTTCTTGTGTGTGTTAATTTATTTCCATTCATGTATTCAGCAGCAAGACCAACAATAGGATAAAGGGTTCCGAGAGTTAATTCCCAAAAGATGCCAGATTCCAGGAGACACTCCTAGAAATACATATAGCTGATATTCTTCTACAGTTTTCCAGATCGGTGGAAAATAAAGGATGCTGTTTTCTCAGTTGGATGCCCTAATAGTCTGTTGTGGGCACGCTTATGTTCATTCGGATGTGCTAAAAGGCTGTGTTTATGATACAAATTTACTTTCTTGGCTGCTTTAAGTTAAACTTAACTTAAATTTCATGATTTTCTGCAAAGATGGCTCTGACTTCCCAGAATCCTGCTGCATGAGCATATCTGGGTGCTGACATTTTCTTTCCGCTCACAGTTCCTAACAAAATCACTTTCCTCAAGACCACCTCTAGCCTCATTCCTCTGTAAAATCCTTCATTTGACTTCTCGTTGCCTAGCACACAATATCCAAACCCAGGGGCAGCAGAGCACACGGAAGTACTGTCTCCTACACTAGAACACTGCATTTGTAAGATAAAGTTGACCTAATCCACACTTTGGTGTTCATGTGAGTGTTCGCATCACACAGAAGAGCCAGAGAGCATCTTATTCATATAATACACTCCTAGAATCTGTGTGATTTACTTTCCCAAAGAAGCCATGTTAAAGTATATACAGTATTACAAACTCAGAAAGTTAAACAAAATAAATTATAGCTGATTTGCTCAGTGCTGAGCAAACCAAGCTCTAAATATATACCCGAGAGCCTCTGTATGTAATAAAAACATCTTTCATGTCAAATAAGAAATACTATCGAACACTGCCATTGTAGTTATCAAGTACTATATAGCATATAATATTATTCTATAATATTTTACTTTAAATTATATTCATGCTACAAACACTAAAGAGCTTGTAAATACTGATCATAATTGATGTCCCCCAGCAGCTTCAGCCTCCAGGTAAAGATTGGATCTGACTCCAAGAAAAGCCCATAGACACATGGCAAGTTCCACATCTCACAGAGAAAATTAACGGCCCAGCAGAAGGCTCAAGTGATACAGAACAGTATTTGACTCTCAGAGGAAGACTTGAGATATAGCCAATGGTTCTAATTTGTTAGGGCCATGCACATAATGTATGTCAGTATTAATCCCTCAGAGAAAATTGACACCTCAATTCTGCTACAAATTATCTTACACTGAACACTATAAGTACCACCACTAAGAGAAATACTAGACTTGAGTTTAAAATATAAAAAAATACCGAAGAAAGAAAGGAAAAAAATCAACCAACAAACTAACTCGAGATGCACAAGTCCCAGCACAGAAACAGAAAACAACATCAAATGGAAACAACATGAAAAACCAAAATAACATGTCTCCTTCACAAATCACTAACCCCACCATAGTGGCACCCAACAAAAATGACCTGGAAGAGCAACCAAACTAAGAATTCAAAAGATTGGTAGTAAATATATTCAAAGAACCCAGTAAAACATCAATATACTCCAAGAGAACAAAAGCAAAGAGATGCAAGAAATAGGATGTCACTACAAGATATGAAAATATAATTCAACAAAGAGATAGAATTGCTGAAGACCCAATTTGAAATGTTGTTAGAAACAGATAAACAAAAAACTCAATAAGAAACAACACAAACATACACAAAAACCTCAGTGAAAATCCTCACCAACAGAAAAATCAGAGAGGAAACAGAACCAGGGCTGGAAGACAAAGTTAAGGAATAGGATCACTTAGCAAAGGTCAAGAATAATATTTTTAACAGAACATGGGAGAATCCTGGGACACCATGAAAAGATGTAACTTTCAGATAATGGGCATTAAAGAAGGAGAAAGAAGATCTAAAATAGAAAATTAGAGATGAAAATTGAAACATTACAACAGAAAATGAGGAAAGTTGGAGAATCATAGAAACATATTTTATTTTATTGGAAATAGACTTTTTCACACAATATATTCTGATTACAGTTTCCCCTTCCTCAAAACCACCCAGATCCTCCCCACCTTCCATTCAAATCCAGACCCTTTCTTTCTCTTTCTTATTGGAAAAGTAAACAGGCAACTAAAAAATAATGATAAAATAAATAAACCAGAACAGGACCAAACAATTTGTGTGCATTCCTCAGTTGAATAAGAGAAGGAAGAGAATGAAAGCTTTTATTAAATAAAAGTTCTGAAAAGCACACAGTATTGGGAATGAAAGAAGTATTATTCAGATCCAATGCTCTGAAACAATGTGGCTTCAACATGCTTCCTTTCTTCAGCAACAAAGAAAAGAACCCAGAGTGATTAAAATGGCTCAGCCTTGGGAAACGTGTTTAGCACTTTCTCCTCAGTGTGAGCTCAGACATATCCTATGACTCCACTTCTAACTTTACCCTAGACTCACATGCAGACATTTCCACCAGACACATGGCTTAGCATTTTCATAGCCAGAAGAAAAAAGAGGAAGAAAAACAGAAACACTCAGAGTCTGTGAAATGTGAAGTCAACAAATAATTTATATTTATACATTATAAACCAGTGATGATTCGTCAGCATTAAATTGAATAGAAGCATCCATGTGCAAGAGTACACAGTGTGCAATGTAATCTCTTCAAATGGAACCTCACCATGCATTGCCCTTAGTAGAAAGAGGGGCTAGGACTACAATGGGGCATGAGAAGTCATGCAGTATTGCTAATGTTTTTTTCTTGACATAAGTGCTGGTTATATAGGCTTGTTTTGTACCTGGTGATATACAGACTTTTCAACTTTCACTGCTTTTATTAATTGTACATTATATTACATCACATGAGAACATTTTCAGACAAGTGTGTATTGCATTTGATAAACTACCTGCCATCCTCCCTAGTCTTCCTCTTCCCCACCCTCACCACCTCCTGCTCTCATTCATCCCTTTGTTCCCTTAGACAGTCTCCCTTATACTTTCTCATCAAACATACATAGTGACTTTATACACCTACATAAAATCTAGGAACCACAAAGAAAAAAGAAGAAAAGATGTATTTGTCTTTCTGAGATAAGATTAATTACATAATGGGGTCTACTATGGGATATACCCACTTTTCTAAGTGTATTTTGATTTAAGAGGGTTTTTTTTAAGGGATCAAGAAAATCAAAAGAACTTTTTCACTGCCTCATGGGAAACGCAGCCTTTTAAAGGACCTGGGTATCTCCAGTAAGGCCCAAATTGAAATATTACTAAAGCAAATGCACAGATCAACCAAGAGTGAATCACTTGAGCCTGACAACCTTTGTTTCTATTTTTTTAATGTGTTTCATTGATGGATGCATTGATAGAACACTAGAAAGTGACCACATTCTGCACCAAGTAGTTGCAATGAAAGAAAGCATTTATGAAAGCTACTCTATTTTTTTAATCACATCTAATTCCTATGAATTGCTACACTGATTGTGAATTTCACAAGGTCAAAGAAAGTGACAGCTTGTCTCCTTCTAGAAGTTTGCTGTGGCTTCATGACCATGAAGATATGTCTCCCCACCCTCACCATTACTTCCCCAAAACTGTTTTTCCTTTATCAAATCAAAGGTGCAAGGACAAGCATTTTCCAGCTATTCTGCCAGTAGGAGCCCGCTATAAACTGTACTTCCCAGTGCTGAAGTTCCTTTCAATGGGAACAGCTGGACATTTGGAACATGCTTGCAAGTGACTATTCTGATACTATAAATCTGGACTCTGCCGTTTCCAAATAGCATATTTCTGAGGTCATATTATCTAGTTCAGGAGTCAAACATACAGTCACATTGGCCAGGAAGTTCAACAGGAACAAGATAAAGAAAAAATAACAAATATCTAGAGAGAATGTCTTGATGAGTCTTGTTCCTCTGACTTAAGGGAGAAAAAAATGTTCCTTTTGTATAATCAGTCCTGACAAGGCCTCAACTTCCTTCTTCTTGGGAATAAATGAATACAAAAGATCTCTTCCAAGTGAAGAAGAGTTCTTTTTAATTACTTCCAGGACTTCCAGTTACATGAACTATCTATGAACTGAATATTCTTCAAGGAGATGTCAGAGATGCCTCTGTATCTCCCCACTTGAATTCCTGTCGCACTTGTTGAACCTTAAGAAGCTAACCTGATGAAAGGAAAATGAGGGATATACACTTCATGAGTGTGCACACATGTCCTCTTCTTTGTCTTGTTTCACACCATTCTAGCAAGTCACTTGTATTCTATAACTAAAATCAAGACATGAAGCTGGAGAGGTGGCTCACAGTAGTAACTGAGCAGACTTACCTCTCTTCCTGAAGACCCAAGACCCAGCTTCAATTTTCAACACCCACATAACAATTCCCAACTGTAACCAACTCTACATCCAAGAGATGCGATGCTCTCTTCTGGCCTTCAGGGGCACCATACATATGCCTAATGCACATACATACGTGTAGACAAGCATTCACATACACAAAATAAAATAAAAATAATTTTTAAATGTCAAGATATCATTATGCAACAACTTCTCATTTTACTGGAAAGAAATGGAGAAATCAAGTCCACCAGATAAGAACTTCCAAAATGACCCAAACAGTCAGCAAAGGCAGAAAAGGAACTTTCTTTTGTTCTTTTCCATTCAGCACATTTGCGTCTATTCTTGCCATAGTTAGCTGTGGTACAAATCAGTGAGATACATAGGCGAAATACTTTTGTCCTGCCCTAAGGCTATCAGCAGTTAACTATATCAGCAGACAGCAACAGCTAAGTGATGGAATAGGTGCCGTGGTGAAGATGGGAGGAGAGAGGAAGGGTTTACAAAGGGGGAATTAGAGGATGTAGGACAACAAATAGGGGAAGAGGATAAAGAGAAGAATTGATGTTTAAAAAAAAAAACTCCTTCAAGGAATGAGTAGAGAGATTGTAGTATTATCTTTGATGGACTTCCTCACCTTCTGACTAACCCCACAATTCTTACAGGGTGCTCAAGGGTCTCCAGAAAACCTTTTAGAAACAGAGATTCTCAAGCCATATCCAGAGTCAGGAAAACAGAAATTCTTAGGGTAGGGCCCAAAGGTCTCTGCTGCAACTGGCCCCATTGGTAACAGTTGGGTGCTGAAGTTGAAGATTGTTTGTTGCTAGAGAAACCTAAAGTAATAAGGGGGTGAAGATTTGCATGTTCACACAGTTAAAGGTAGGTCTCTGACAATGTTATTTGTTCTGGTCATTTTTAACATAAATGTGTTAACTTGAAAAATATTTGTTCAAGTGCTTTTAACACATTTTAGAAAAGAATTTAGAAGTATATGAACCTCATCATTTGCTAAGATAGACCCTAGAAATGAAGTGTGCTTCTAAAGTAAAGGCTTGACCTGCAGTGCTCCCTGGAGTCAGGTTTCTTGGACAGTGGACACCAGAAGTCTCAGAAGAGCCCACAGAGCAAACTGCAGAGTCTGTGCCTGGCACTAACAGGGACTACACTTATTTTTGTCCTCATCCTACCTGGCCTCTGCTGGATACAGGTTACATCCTTTCCTTGAGCTCTTACTAGGGAAATGTTTTTGCACTTAACTTTATCTGTAGTTTGCCACATGTCAGTCACTGGCCCCAACCCTAAGACCCTAGAGCTCCCAGACCTACTCTCTCCAGCTGTGTTCTCTACACCTCGAAAGCAAAAGGCAGAAGAACGGAAGGTAAGGAATTAAGCCTGGGGAGAGTCGTGTACTCATCAAGGGGCATTGTCTTCCACAGTAGATGCCATCTTGTAGGCCTGAAATTCTTTCTAAGTCAAGAGCTGCTGGGGCATCCTTTGTTTCTATGAATTCCCAAAATTACAGTGGGAAATTCAGAGAAGAATGCGAAAGCCTTAAAAAATAATTCAATAATGTATTTTAAACTCTTAAATATATATATTCTTTACCTCAGAAACTTGATTCATGTCAAGAACTGATACGTCTTCTAAAATTAAACAAATAAGGAGCCTTGTCACAGCACTGGTTTTTATAAGAAAATATAGAAAGAAACTACCTTTTTAAAAACCTGAATTTCTAGAAACAGGAATTTTTTTTAATGAAGGTCATTTTCCCTATTTCTCTATTGAAAAAAAAAGCCAAGCATGCATCTTTGGGAATTGTTTTTCTACTTTGCTAAAGAAGACAGTAAGCCCTAACATTGTTTTAATAGTCTCATAAGGAAGCTGCCAGCAGATTGCCTCCCACACTGTTTCTGTGTCTGGGCTGCAGTCACCATGATGATCTGGCTGCAGCTGCTGGCTGATCCCTTCCAGCTGCAGATGTGGTGTGCTCCTACCCGTCCCTAATGGAATTTAGATGCGTCTTCCATTCCTCCACTTCAACACAGGGCTTCTACCTTAAAGGCCCAGTGGGCCTCCTTACCTCAGATTCTGAGTCTATGTACAGAAAAACCCATGCTTGAGAGATAAAGTTCATCTAAACAGACACCAACATTCTCGTCAATAATTTACTACTCATAATACTGGAAACCTTGATTTTTTTTTCACTGTAAACTCAGACAGTACTTCAGGAATGGAGAGATGGGTCCATTGGTAAAGTGCTTGCCATGCAAGCATAAGCTCCTGAGTTCAGATTAAAAAAAAAAACATACACACGCACACACACGGCTGGGTGTGGCGGCATACTTCCAATACCAGCACTGAAGATGAATAGACAGGCAAATCCTTGAAGAAGAGCATTGGTCACATAGCCCACCTGAATGGATGAACTTCAGATTCAGTGAGAGACCCTGTCTTTAAAAAACCAGGTAGAGAGCAGCTGAAAAAGATACTTATCAACCTCTGTTCTTCATTGACATATAAAAAAGAGCATATACCTACAGAATGCACACACACACACACACACACACACACAAAATCAGGACTTCAATTGAAGATGAGGATAAAACAAGCCCAAAAGGGTTCGAGATCTAACAATAAAGTCAGTAAAGGCTAAAGCAATTTATTTATAGCATATTTAATGACCACAATCTCAGCAGACCACAGTCACCACATTTGCTTCAGTCAGTCTCTATTAACTCATTCATATAAGCACAATGTGCCTGGGCTTCACTAGGTACCTGAGCAAGGCATTCTCATTCCTAAAACGTACAAGGATTTATTTGCCAGGCATAGTAGCACAGACTCTTAATCCCAATATTCCAGAGCCAAACTCTGAGTTTGAGGCAATCTCCGTCAATGTAATGAGTTCCAGGATGGCCAGGACAACATCTGAGACAGTGACAAAGGAACATATGAGTTTCACGAAGAATACCAGCTACCTTGGCTAGTGGAAGGGCCCTGTTCCTACCTTTCCCACAATGTCAGTAACTCACTGCTTCTGGGTTTCTATAAATAGAAGAAAATCCATCAAAACTGATAAATAAAAGACGGAGGCAACTTTCGTTTAAAAGTGCAGAACAGAAACAGGATTCTGCTGCTCTCGGCCTTTTAGTTTCTTCTGCATTCCTTGTACCCAAAGACAGCTGTCGATCAACCATGGCGAGACCCAAGTTTCTCTAGAATACAGAATGGCAATCAATGGGCTGTGCAATCTTATATGCCCCCCATACCATCGCATGCTTATTTCTATATGCCTGTAATTTCATTCTGAAAGGAGACATTTATGATCTTGAAAGTACCAACTCAAAAGTTGTCCCATATATGTTGAGTGAACTAGGTTTGAAATAGTATCTCTGTGTCCAATGATTTAATAAACTTTCAAAAGAGCGGATATGTTTAGGACCAAGATCACTCCTTTTTCAGCAGGACAAATTTTTAAACCATTTTTAAAGGCACTCTTTAACATCATCATCATGAGGCTTGGGGGCTTTTCTAATAGCCACTTGGAGCTTATTATGTACCTGCTTCTTAAAAGATGCATTTATAGCTCACATAATTGTATTGCTTTTCAGCACAAGCCTGAATGCCCAATGGCTTTTCTTCAGGAGCCGCCTAAGCTGGATTCGAACCCAGTTCTAAGGCTTTGCTATCTATACAACTGCAAACAAAACTGTGAGCCTTACAGTTTCCTCATCTCAAAGAGCAATAGAGAAACGGATAACAAGGAAAGGCTAGGCTTCGAAGACTGCATGAAACAACACACCATGCACAGTCACTGGCAACTAATCGGCACCTCATAAAGGGCAACTAGAATTAGTATTCTAATTGATGGAAAATTAAGGAACAGGTTATGAAGCACATCACAAACACTATTTGTAATCTGTTTTATCTTAGGTATGCTACCCTATACAAACTGTATTTGCAACAGCAAGCACTGACCCTTTAGCCCTTCTGTCCACCCTTCCCCTCAACCCACATTCCCCTCGCACTAGTGATTATTGTGCATTCCTAGTGACACTTCTAATTTTTCATATGAGAAAGAACGTGGGCTATTGTTTTTTCTGTGTCTGTCTTATTTCACTTAACATAATGTCACTCAATGCAATTGATTTTGCTGAAAATGACAGAATTTCCACTCTTCTTTGTAGCTGAATAAGTTTATTGTGTATACATATTATATTTTTTTAAAAAAGAGAGAAATCTAAAGTCTGGCAAGATGACTTGGTGGGTGAAGGCGGTTGACATGCAATCCTGACTACCTCTGTTGTCTGCATAAAGGAAAAAGGAAAGAACTGACTCTACAAAGTTCTCCTCTGACCGACACACACACACATAATAATCATAATAACAATTTTAAACAAATCATTTTAAGAGATCTAATGCATTTTAAAATAGAAACAATCAAGAGGTCAAGGAGAGGTAGCCACTTTGGTATGATAAAGTGAGCGGAATGGTAACCGCATCCTGATTGCGATAGAGATTAATAATATGGCTAGCATTTGGCTTGTGTATTCCCCTCTTGCCTCCTAGATAATCACGTGTTCCCCTGCCAAACCAAGTGTTTCTATGACCATTTTCTGCCAGTAGATTTCTGTTTTTCAAAAGGGTAAAGGTATTTACCTCCAAAGCTAAAGTCAGAAGACATCTCACAATCTGTTAATCTATTCATGGAAAGTTATCCATCAAAACTTTAGCCATAGCTTCTTCATAGCTCTGATAACTCCCCAAAGTTTACTACAATGGATGTCTTTTTTTTTCTCCTCCTGTTTTCTTTTCCTCTTGTTCCTGAAAATAATACCAAATGTCTACACTTTCTCCTTTCTCCAAATGTAACGATATGGTCAACAAGAAAGTAATCATGTCCTTCCATAACCTTAACCCTAGTCATATCGGACCAATGTAAAAATGAGCTCCTTTAAGATCATCAGTTTGAGAGTTTGTGGATAAAGAAACAACAGGAACTAAGCAACCTGCCTTTGGTGGCTCTTACTAGTAAATGCAATATGGTCTGTGGGCAACCATGATCTACACATTGAATATCATTCAGGTCTCCCACATTCAGAATGGAGGAGCAAAATCAGTTGTCCACAAAAGTGACAATGGCAGAATCCTCAGCCACGTAGGAAGAAGCAGAGACTAAAGACAGAGGGGATTTGACAGCATTTCAGGCCCTGTTCTGGAGACAAAGCCATGTTCCGTAGTCTTACCAGTGACTATTATATCCCACTTTGCAAGCAGGCTAGATTGCCCAGTGGGTATTTGCCATACAAACCTAACAACCTGAGATCAATTCTCAGAACCCAAGAGGAAAGAGAGAACCAACTCCAAAAAGTTGTTCAAATCCTGATGCACATATTGTGGTACATAGAGACACACAGACACTAATAATTTATAGTAGTAGTAATTAATGAAATAAACTTTCTCTTAAGGTAGTTAAATTATAATGTGCGCTACTACTAACTATATCAATGAGACATAGGCTAAAATCTCTCTAGGGATGAACTTTAAAGTGGAATAGTTGTATTCCAGACAGGCAGAAAGCTATAAGCCTTCTGAACCAGACAAGTCATGGTTTGGGGGCTGCCTGCTCCACTTCCTTTTCAGTACGGAGAACACATGCCCAAGTTTGACCTGGAAACTTTCTACACTGTATCCCAGTTACTGCACAGTTAGCACCAATGTGAGATGCTCCTGATTCGGGCTCTAAGGTGTGTGCCACCCCACTCCCATAGCTGGAGCCACTCCTGTAAGAGGGCCTGCCTATGGTTGTCTTCCTAGAAAGTCATCGCTTCCTCTGACAACCCTCCTGCTGCCATCATACTCTGCTGGCTGGGCACTTGCAAGTGAGTCCAATGTGTGGAGGTATAGATCATACAGGAAAGCCAGAAAATTATCAAATTATTAAATAGTATTAGCAAGTAGGGCATAGTAGTCATGATAATACATGGGATCGGAGCATTGAACATCAAGGACAGTATTGGGTCCTAAAGGTTATTAGTACTTGTCCTTATACTGTTCAACACAATGACCTCAACCTTTGGACGGCCATGGATAATATAGTTCCCTAAAGGTTAAAAAAATATGCAAAATAAAATGAAAATTTACCACTTTGACATTTAATAAGGGGGGAGGCATGTTCCTTTTTTTTTTTTTTTTGGCATGTTCCTTTATGACAGCAATTTTTTTAAAAAAATTCCTGTGAGGATTGGTTGGATAATAATTTATCTAATGAATGTTAACTTTCCGATCTTTCTTGTTCTGCTGCTTCATTAAGGTAAAGGCAGAAATGCTATTTAGTATTAGAATATAAAAAATTTTGTTTCCCTTTGAATTTTACCAGATAGTTTTGTTTTCAATGCTGATAGAGTACACTAAACAAATGTACATAGTTTAAAAGTTCAAAGTTTCTTCTTGACATTGGCAGGAGGAAGCATGATTTATAATTCGCCTTTAACAGAATAAGAAGCGGAGAGGCAAGCCCAGAAACTCTGGGGAATCGTTACTTTGTGAAGAATGATAAAGGACAAAACTCTGCTGGCTCCCAGGGTGATAAAAATGTAACTACTTTATACTGTGTTCTATTTCATCAGACTCCTTCCTCTTTTCCCAAGTAGTCCCCTGTCCCACATATTAATATTCTGAGTCATTTTAAAACATAGCAAGCAAGGGAGGAGATATTAATAATAAATGAAGCATCCAGGACTTCTCCAATTTTCCTCCCAAGTCCTCCAAGTGCTGTCTGTGATTTCACAACATCCCTTGAAGGAGGATACAGATGAGTATCACTATTCCTGCTATGTGTTTAAAGACTCCACAGGGAAAGTTGAATAAATTATCGCACGTCTTGGCAGCTGAACTAGGATTATAATTCTTGTCCTCCTTGTTCCCCTTCACAACTTTGTGGGAAAAAAATGGAGAGAAGGTGAATGTAGAGGGAAAATTTAAACTGATCATGTAAGAAGCTGGGGATATACATGCAAGTTAGAGCACAAGACTAATCCTAAGTGCTGCAAAATGAAACAGTTGATATGTGTGTTAGAAAACTATAACTCTTTTAATGCATATAATAAAGCATGGTACATTCTAATTTATAATGTTATTCATGTACATGGGTATAACATATTCATTTAACATTCATAAAATAAAATTATCCCATGTACTTCACACATATATATAAATATATATGTATATGTATATATGTATTTATATATATGGATTTCCCACCTGTCTTTATTCTACCCTGCCATAGGCCAAAGCAGCTTCTTTAATAACTAATGGTAAATAAAACATATTCAAAGTATACAGAAGGGAATCCATCAATTTGAGTTGTTTTGATTTTTTTTGTATTATTTTTACTGATTATTTGGGAATTCCCATCATGCACCCAGATCACACTCACTTCCCAGTCCTCCCAGGTTTGCCAACCACCCTTGAGAAACCCGCAAAAGGGAAAAAAGCACAGCCCCAATTTGTTTTGCCTATATACTCACTAGAACATGCCCAAACTCCCAGCAGCCAGCACATAAAAGAAACTGCATCTTTCCCTACCTACACCCCCACCAGAAACTCTCAGTTGTGAATAGCTACACTTCAGCATCCTTACCACAATTTTTTAAAGTATTCTTTAATGGTTTCCTGTCTAGGCTGTCAATTGGGGGAGGAGGATTGTAGAGGTTGTTACCAAAGCTATACCCCTCTTTCTCAACTGTGGGTCTACAGTCATTGATGCCACTGCAAAAGTAGCTTCGTTGCCCTTTACAGTCAGTGGGAGCACAGATCATGGACTTTCACATGGTCTCCTGAGTTAGCACATGCCACAGACCTCAGCATGGCCTCTGCTGGCAGAATAGACCACAGACATCAAGTGGGACCTCTGCCACAGTACAGGCCACAGACACATCATAACCGTCATGGCCCTTGGTGGCAGTACAGACCAAGGACGTTAACAAAGTCTCTGGCGCAACAGGGATCAAAGACACTAATATGGTCCCTGGTAGCCGCCCATGGACATCAACATGACCTCAGGTGGCAGTGAAGACCACCCACTTCAACATTGTTCCCAACAGCAGCATGGCCCACAGACATCAACATGGTATCAGGTGACAACAGAGACCACAAACATCGGAATGGCCCTCAGTGGTAACACAGGCCACAAACATCAACACAGTCCCCTGCTGGGGTAGGACCACAGACCCAGACATGACCCACAGATGCAGAAGTCTTTTCATTTTTTTGAATTAACATAAAAAGTTATTAGTAAGCCAGGTAATGCTGTGGGACTATGGTCTTGTACCCTGTCACTTATATTGTTTTAATAAAATGCTGATTGGCCAGTAGCCAGGCAGGAAGTATAGGTGAGGCGACCAGGCAGGAAGTAGAGGCCAGGTGTTGAGAACAGAAGAATTCTGGGAAGAAAGAAGGCACAGCCTGCAGTTGTCACACAGACACAGGGGAAGCAAGATGAGAATGCTTCACTGATAAAAGATACCAAGCCACATGGCTAAACAGAGAAGAATTATAGGTTAATATGTAAGAGTTACTTAATATGAAGTCTGAACAAATAGGCCAACCAGTTTATGATTAATGTAGACATCTGTGTGTTTCTTTGGGACTGAATGGCTGTGGGACTGGGTGGGACAGAAACCTCTGTCAACAAAGCATGGTTGCCCACACCTTTAATACAAGCACTAAAGAGAAAGAGGCAGGTGGACCTCCAAGAGTTGAAGGACAGCCTGGTCCACAAAGCAAGTTTCAGGACAGCCAAGGCTGTTAGAAAAAGAAACCCTTCCTCAATATATAAATAAATAAATAAAAGTTATTAATTTTATTACGACATTTTTACACATACACACTATTTTACTTTGTTTTTACCATACCTATTGTTCATTGTTCTTCCCTATCCTATCTGGGTGCTCGTTGGTGCTGGCCTCCCAGCCACAAAATAATTATACAGAAACTGTATTAATTAAATCACTGCTTGGCCCATTAGCTCTAGCTTCTTATTGGCTAACTCTTATATTAATTTAACCCATTTCTATTAATCTGTGTATCGCCATGTGGCAGTGGCTTACTGGCAAAGTTTTGGCATGTCTGATTCTGGCGGCAGCTCCATGGTATCTCTTTCTCCACCTTCCTTCCCCCAGCATTCAGTCCAGTTTACCCCACCTACCTAAGTCTGCCCTATCAACAGGCTAAGGCAGTTTCTTTATCCATTAACCAATAAAAGCAACACATAGATAGAAAGACCTCCTACACCATATCTGTCCTTTTTTGGGCACCTCATGTCAACCAAATAGTCCTCCTTTATTATCCTCCAATAATACATATTGTCACATGCATCCATTATTCATACATTTTTCTCTACTACCCTCCCTCAAGATCTCTTCTTCCACTCATACTGACCTGTTGGGACTTTTATGAAACACACACACCTCACCATCACCACCACCATCACCTGCTGTGGAATAATCTTCTTGTATACTGTGAAGATATGCCACTCTGATTGGTTTAATAAAAAACTAAATGGTCAATAGCAAGGCAGGATTTTCAGGGCAGAGAGAACACTGGGAAGAAGAAGGCAGAGATATCAGCCACACACAGAGGAAGCTTGACATGTACGAGATAAGGTAATGAGCCATGAGCCACACAGTAGCACCTAAAGTAATAGAAATTGGTTAAGTTATAAGAGCTAGTTAAAAACAAGTCTAAGCTACCAGCTGAGCTTTCATAATTAATAATAAGTCTCTGTTGTGATTTGAGAGTTGGAAGACAGGACAGAGAAAGACTTGCTACAATCACCATAATCCCCATGAAATAAAATATGTGGTATTTGTCTGAGACCAACTTATTTTTCCTTTATATAATCTCCAAGAGCATCCATTACCCTATAAATTTATCATTTTATTTTTTTAATGTCTTTATTGTTTATATATGCACATTTTCTTTATCCACTCATTTGTTAAAGAACAATGAACCTGGCTATTGCAGAGAGTACAATAATAAACATGTTGTCCTAACTTAGAATTCTCCAGGTATATACCCGAAATTGTGTAACTAGGTTGCACTAGTTTTATTTTTAGCTTTTTGAGGAACCTCTGTAGTGGTTGCCCCAGTTTAAATTCCTCTTCCCTCTTTCCCCACATCCTCACCAGCATTTGTGGTCTTTAGTTTTCTTTGTGTTAGCCATTCTGAGTCAACTGAGATGGAATTATAAAGACATTTGAATTTATATCTTGTAATATCTAAAGACAGTCCACTCTTTAAAACTTTACTAGCCGTAGGAATGGATATCTCCATTTGAGAACTGTTTATTCACATCTCTAACCCACTTGTGGATTGGATGATTTGGTATTTTGGGTTTAATGTTTGGAGGTTTTATATATTCTACATACAATCCTCAGTGTGATGTACAGTTGGCAAAGTTTATTTGTCTCATTCTATGAGCTGTCTCTTTACTCTTCTGTTTCTTCTGCTGTAATGTTATGTAGTTCATTTGTCATCTTTTGGGATTATTTCCTGTAGTTTTGGAATCCTTTGAAGAAAGGGCTTGTTTATGCCATATCTTGAAAGAAGTACTTTATGATATTTTAATGTAGCCATTTCAAGGTCTTGCCTTATGTATTTCACTCATTTTAATTGATTTTTGTTCAGGGTGAGAGATGTGGATCTATTATCACCCATTTACGTGTAGCTATCAAGTTCCCTCTGTATCATTTGTTGAAGAGGCCACCTTTTCCCAATGTATGCATGTTTTTGACTTTTGTCAAAAATGATTAGGCTGTATCTCTGTAAGTTATTCTATCCCATTGGCCTTCATGTCTGTTTTGTGAAGGTCCAAGAGTATGATCAATAAATTTCTCTAGTATAGTTCAAAATCAGGTATCAGGAGGCCTTCAGCATTCCTCTTTCATTCTAGGTAGTTGTGATCATTTATACTTTCATATGAATTTTCACATATCTTATTCAAGCCCTGTGAAGAATATAATTGAGATTTTGATGAGGACTGTGTTGCCCATAGGCCAATTTCAGTAATTCGGTCATGTACAACGTTAATGTTGCCAATCCATAAATGTGGTCTTCCTACCTGGTAGTGTCTTAATTTCCATCCTCCATCTCTTAACATTTTTGCTGTAGTGGTATTTTACCTCTTTCACTTTATTCTAGGGATTTTGTTTGTTTACTTGTTTGTGGTTGGTTTTGTTTCTTCTTTGTTCTTTAGATTGTGAATGGGATTTTTTTCCTGACTTCTCTCTCAGAAAGTTCTTGGTTGGTACATGAAAAGTTATGTGGTTTCTGCTGTTGACTTGTGTCATGCTACTTTGTTGAAAATATGCAAGGAAGTATAAGGGTTTTCTAGTTCTGTCTTTAAATCTTTTAATTATAGGATCCTGTCTTCTGAAAAGAGAAATAATTTTATTCCTTTACTCATTGTCCTAGGCAAGACTTTATGATAAACACTATATTTAATAAAAGCAGAGAGAATAGTCTCCCTCATCTTGCTCCTGATTTTTGAGAAACCACTTTCAATTATCCCCAGTAGATGTAACACCGGGTAATATATAATATATATTAGTTATATACAGGCCTTATTTTTCTGTTCTGAGGCTTTATTCATGACCAATAAACAGCTTAAAATGCCTTCCCTTAGGTGTTGAGATACAGCAATACATTCCATACATTACAATACTAAGCAACAGACGTATGTGTGCAATGTGACATCCTAGAAAATGCCAGACACAACTGAAATCTACATTTTAAGAAATTCAAGACATGAACTGAAATCTTAGTGTTTGGGGGAGCCAACTGTAGAATCATCTTAGGAAACTAAGAGGTGATCAAAAATCCCTCTCGCCGAACTATTTATTGATTCTTACATTAAAACAGGGGTACTCTGGCTCATGTATGGGCACAGAAATGGGTACACCATCTAAAGCAATCTAGGATCCTTACCATTTAGAATTCATAAGCCCTGAAAAAAAAAAACAACACCTCACAATCTTTTCTGGACACCTGCCTGTATGCATACCTCACATTACTATAGAATTATTACAGAAAGGGTAGCCCTTATTATTTTAAGATATGTTTCTCCCCTTCCTAGTTTATTCAGGGTTTTTATCATGAGTTGGGGGTTGTTTTTTGCCTAGGGCCTTTTCACAGTTGGTTAAGATAATCATGTGATTTCTATCCTTAAATATATTTGTAGTAATGAGTTTTAATTACAAGTTTGAATACATAGAATTATTTTTACCTCCCAGGAATAAACTAAACATGGTCACAGGACATAATCTTTTTTTCTGTTGTTTTTCTTTTATTGAAAAACCAATTCTTTTCTCAAACAATATATCCTGATTATACTTTCACCTCCCTCTACTACTCCTCCTTGCTCAACACCTCCTCTCCCCTCAAGATCCACTCCCTTTCTGTCTCTCTTTAAAGGAGAACAGGCTTCCAAGAGATAAAAGGCAAACATGAAAAAATAAAATATAAATAACATAAAAGGAAAAGTATCATATTGAAGTTGGATATCAGGTGGGAATGATTCCCAAGAGCAGGCACAAGAGTCCTAGACTCCCTAGTTCTCATAGTCAGGAGTCCCATAAAAATACTAATCTAGCCTGGTGGTGGTGGCACACACCGTTAGTCCCAGCTCTCTGGAGGCAGAGGCAGGTAGTTCTCCAAATTTAAGGTCAGCCTGTTCTACAGATCAAGTTCCAGGACAGCCAGAACTACACAGAGAAACCCTGTTTTGAAAAACACACACAAAAAAAAATAAAACAAGTTTACTAATCTAATAACTTAATATATATGCAGAGGACCTGGTATAGATCCATGTAGGCTCTGGGCTTATGGCTTAGGTCTCTGTAAGTTCATATACGTCTTGGCTTAGATGATTCAGAGGGCCTTGTTCTCCTGGTGTCCTCCATACCCTCTGACTCTTAAAATCTTTCTACCTCCTCTTTGGTGGGATTCCATTAGCTCTGAGGGGAAGGAATTGATGGAGCCCTCACATTTAGACTCTCCGTTTAACATGTGGCTATGGATCCTAAATCTGTTTCCATTTGTGCCAGAGGAAGCATCTCTGATGATGACTGGGTAAGGCACCAATCTATGAGCACAGCGGAATGACATTAAGGACATTATCTTAATGTTCTCTTGAATTCAGCTTACAAGTATTTTATTTGGAAATTTTGGATCTATATTCATCAGGGATATCTGTTTATTGCTTTTGTTTTTGTGTCTTTATCTGATTTTCTTAGCAATGCGGGCTTCATATAATAAATTTAGTAATGTTCCCTTCCTTTCTATTTTATTGGGTATTTTGAGGAACATTGATGTTATCTTTTTTAAAAAAATATGGTTGAATTTGGCTATGAATCCATCTAGTTCTAGGCTTCGCTTTGTTGGGAAACTATTATTACTTCAATTTTGCTGTGCATTATAAATCTGCTTACATTCTTTGTAGCATCCTGGTTTAATTTGGGGTAATATGTCTATGTAGGAGAATATCCATTTCTTCTAGGTTTCAATAATTTTACAATATAGGTGTTCAAAGTCTTCTCTAATGACCATCTGGATATCCTTGAAATCTATGTCTTCTCCTTCATCTTTAATTTTAATACTCTGAGTCTTAGTTCTCTTTCTTTTGGTTAGATGTACTCAGAGCTTGTCAGTTTTATTTGATGTTTTCAAAGACTCAACAGCTTGTCTAATTGATATGAATTGCTCTCTCACTCTCCATTGTATTAATTACTGCCTTGGTCTTTGTTTGTCTTTGTTTTCTTATTTGTGGTTCTGCCCCATTGATTCTACCTTTTTTTCAGCTATTTACTCTGTTTGTATATTTCTGAGTAGTTTATATCTCCTAATAAGTCAGAGCTACACTCATAAAGTCTCACCAACATGTCTGCCGAAACATGAGCTGAACAAAGGCAACAACAATGGACATGTCATTGTGGATGGAGGAAACTCAAGAGGACTCAACCCTACCCAAGGAACCGCAGGCAGCTAAGGAATCTTGAGAGCAGGAGAAATAGTCTTCTCCAAGGAAGAGTACACCAACTGGTTATCCAATACCAAATGCTCAGCCCTGAAAACAAGTGCACAATTAACACTGTACGGACTAAGCAGTTTATATTTAGGAATATAAACGCAAATACCGATACACACATACACGCAACAACAGTTAATGAAGAAAAGGGCCAAAAAATTTGAAAGAGAGTAAAAAGGGGTAGATGGGAGGTTTTGAAGGGAGGAAAGAGAAGAGGAAATTGTGTACTTACTTTAGAATAACAAAACTAAAAGAAATACTTTTAAAATACCCCCCAAAAAGAAAAAAAAAACAATGTTTCTCCATTTGCTTTTCCACCAAGACACACAATTTACTTTGGGTTGCAGGTGCCTGAAGGTTAGCAAATACCCACTCAACTTAATTCATACCACATGAAAAGCTCCATGTTCAATGCTGGTAAGCACATTCTAAGAGGAAGATTTACTAGGCTAATACTCAGCAAGTACACATCAGCCAGCCAAACCCAGAAACTGGAGTTAATGGAAGGTACAGGAAGGTCTCCATTCCATTTGCTTACTACATGCACCTGGTGGGATGTTAATTCTTTCAGAAATTGAAATACCAAAAGAACTACTAATCAGGTAGTAATTGCCTGGAAATTGCATTAGAGGAAGAACTACTGAACCTACAAAGAATCTTCAGCCCTGGAAAAAGAAGATGTGGAATGAGCTAGAGCCAGGGAGAATATGAGCTCTGCCTTCCAATATATAAAGGGACTTCGTGGGGACTATGAAATTAGATTTATTCCACGTAGCTCCAACAGGAAGAATGACGCACAATGATGGGAAGTTACAATGAGGCTGACGTTCATTTCACACAAAGAAGAACTCTGGAATCCTGGTACTGCCCAACGATGGAAATGGCTCGGTGAAACAGCAAGCATCCATTACTGGGACAGGAAAAGGCTATAATAATTCTAATAAGGATGCTGCAGCTGTGTGTAGTTCTGCTCTGGCTGGCGATTCAAGACATCAGTAGTCACCGAACCTGAATGTTCCTCTAAGATGTCGATGAAACATTTTTGAAATAGACTTAAGTTTTATAAATTAGTATTAAGGTCACTGCAAATTTGAACGAGAAAGAGTTTGCACATTCCTTTTGCTCTATACATACAGACACAACCTTCTTTACTGTAAATATTTACACCAGAGTGGATCGTTCTGTAATACATTTGTTAGGATAGAACAGATACTGACACATCATTATACCATGAAGTTCACAATTTAGACTAGCATTCACATTTGGTGTTGAAAGCCCACATACTTTTATGAAAACAAAATGATGTAATAATCCATATTCAACCTTTTCAGAAGTACTTTTTATTTAAAAAAACATCTTTTATTTAAACTTTAAAATAACTAATGTTAACCAATATTCCAAATACAGTATTTCAAACTTCATTACATGTGGTATGGAAAAAACTACTAGCTCTACTGGAGAACATTTCTCAAGAAAAGTCTTGTTCTTCAATAAAAAAAAATTCTGAAAATTGTGTTCCAAGTAGTTCTTAAAAGTGGGGTAATTTTTGAAGAAAGGAGTGCAGCAGAGAAAAATATATAACTCAATAAAACAATAAAGAAGTGGGGTGATTTTATCAAACTTATTGCTATAAGTTTGAATTTAGATTAATCTGTTATCCTTTCTAAAATGAAGTAATTGCACTATATTAATATCAATATACTTCTTTATACTACAACACCTAACATTGAACAAACTATATACAATAATCAAAATTTTATATTATTATTCATATATAATGTTTTTAATTGTTCGTGCATTTTTATTATTTGATCTGGGTCATTACTTAGATTTGTAAAGTATTTTTCAGCATAAGCATCTCGCTCCACTCATGTATAAGCAACTAATTAAGCCCTTTACGGAGAATTACCTGCATAGGGATTCTCTCAAATGTGGATGCACTAGTCTTGACTGAGAATTGAGATCTCATTAAAGGCCTGGTCCTATTCTTTACATGCTAATTTCTAGCTGTAGTCTAAAAATTTGTCTTTACATCCACAGATTAGTCAGTGCAGCTCTCACTGCTTATCAAAGAAGTTTCTTTCTGCTGCAGAGCTACTCCAGAGATGCACAACTGATTAAAGTGCAGAGACTAAGTGATGTTGGGTGTCCAGCCACGACTGATAAATCTACAATACAACCCCTACACGTAAGACTCAGGGAACATCATGACAGAAGTGGCAGAAGCGTTGTTAGAGTCAGAGGACCAGGATACATGCTGCTAGATCGTCTTCCAAATGTGAGAAGGAAGTTGTACCCATGAAATCTCAACAATGCGGTTACCTAAGACCTGCATAATGACAGCACCAGTCAGCAAGCCAACATGGATGGGAAAAGTTCCACAAAGCTCCAGCCCTAGATGAAGAACTAAAGGCATTCAACGGCAGCTGAGAGAAGGGGAATAAATCTTATCCAGGAGCTTGCCCTTGATAAATTATCCAGTCCCATGTACTCAGTCAGGACTAAACGTGTGTACATAAGAGCAATAGTAAATGGGCTCAGTAGGTTTTGTGTCTGTGTCTATGTGGGTGTCTGTGTGTGTGCACACATGAAACAATCATAATCGTAGAAAAAAGTTATGAACTTGAGAGAAAGTGATATGAGAGATCTTTGAGGGTAGAATATGCAAATGACATAAATACAGCACACATGCATAAAATTCTCACCAAAATAAAATTTTAAATTAAAAAATCATAAAATTTTATACAATGATATACTTCATTGTCCAATATAAACAAGAATAATACAAACTACAAGCCCAGTAGACCACAAGAAATAATAAAGATGAGAGCAGAAATTAATGAAGTAGAGACTAAAAGAAAAATACTTAAAAACAATCAAGCAAAGAGCTTTTTCTCGGGGGGGGAGACAAGATTGACAAGCATCTGGTCTGTTTGTGGAACCCCTGAAAGTGGGACCAGGATTTATCCCTGGAGCATGGACTGGCTTTTGGAGCCCATTCCCTATGGTGGAATACTTTGCTCAGCCTTGATGCAGAGGGGAGGGAACTTGGTCCTGCCTCAACTTAATATGCCAGGCTTGGTTGACTCCCCATGAGAGGCCTTAGCCTCTCTGAAGAATGAATGGGGGAGGGGGGAGGGGACATCAGGAGGAGGGAAGGTAGGGGAATCTGTGGTTGGTATGTAAAATGAATTTTAAAAAAGAAAGAAAGAAAAAGATTGACAAGTCTCTAGCCAAACTAACCAAAAGAAAGAGATCACCAAAATAAATAAAATTAGAGTTTAAAGAGAGAGATTACTACAGAGTCTAGTGAAACACAGAGAATGATTATGGGATAACTTTGAAATTTTGTATTACAAAAATATATATAACCTAGAAGAAATAGATATATTCATGGACACATATGACCTAAAAATCAAGAGGCTATAAACAGATCCACGTCATGAATTAGATGAAAACAGTAGTGAAAGAGCTCTGACTTAGTCACTTTCCCGTTGCTGTGATAGACACCAAAGCCAAGACGACTTAGAGAGGAGTTCATTTGGGGTGTATGTTCCAAAGGGATAAGGGTCCGTCACCATCGCAGTGGAGAAGCATTGCAGCAAGCACAACAAATGATGACCCAGAGACAACTGAGAGCTCACATCTCAAACAGCAAACAGGGAGCAGAGAAAGCAAACTGGGAAGTGCATGATTTTTTTGAAACCCCAAAGTCCACTCCAGTGACACACTTCCTCCAGCAAGGCCACACCCCGTAAGCCTACACAAACACTGTGACTTCGAGACCCAAGAATATAACAGACACCTCATTCAAAGTACCACACTCTCCCAACAATAACAACAACAACAACAAAACACAAAAAAACTTAAGATCACATTTGTTCACTGCCAGACCACCTTTGAGGAAGAGATACCAATGCTTTTCAAACCACTCCACATAACAGCAGGGGAAGGGTACGACAAGGTCATTCCATGAAGTGAGCATTACTCTGCTAACTCACATGCAGGTAAGGACTCACAAAGAAGAAAGCTAGAGCTTGAAATCCATGGTGGACACAGATGCAAAACCTCTCAATAAAATCCCTATAAGCCAAATTCAAGAACACCTTAAGGTCAGACACTACAATCAACTTGGTTTCATCCCAGGGACGCAAGGTGTGTTCAAGACACAAAAATAAGTATGTCTACTTTGGTACATAAATAGACCTAAGGACAGAAATCCCTGCATCTTTTCAGCAGACACAGAAAGTTTTAATATCCTTTCATAATAAGAGCCTTAGAATCTAAGAATAAAAGGATCACACGTTGACAAAAAAAACTATAGAGCTATATGTGACAAACTGTTCGTTGGCTTCATACTGAATGGGAGAGGAGATGAGAGCACTTCTTCTAAAAATCTGGAACAAGACAGGATGCATATTCCACACTCTGATTCAGTATAACCTTTGAAGCCTTAGGTAGAAAGTAAATACAGGAGAAAGAAATACAAGACATGTAAAAGCCAGAGCATTAGAAAGTAAAAGGTCAAATTATCCTTATTGTAAAAACATTTATTTGTGCTATTTTAATTAAAACTACAATTATATCACTCCCACCTTCCCTTTCCTTCCTCCAACCCCTCCCCCCACTCTCTGTTTCTCTCTCATATTGATGTCCTCTTTTTATTATTGTTAGATAGATAGATGATAGATAGATAGATAGATAGATAGATAGATAGATAGATAGATAGATAGATAGATAGATAGATAGATAGATGCATAAATATATAAATGCAATCTGCCAAATCCACTTAGTATTGACTATGTGTGTATGGTTTCAGGGTTGACCTCTTTGTGATGGATCACAAGTCAGGGGCCTCATCCCTAGGAAATTTTGTTCCCCTCTCTTCACAGTCACTGTAGTTTTGTGTCTGTGGGTGGAATCCATTAAGATTTCACCCTTCCATATAAGCATGTTTTTTGACATCTGGTCTTGTTTAGGCATCCATATTGTTGAGGTATCATAGATGTAGCTTTCCTGTTTTTTCTTGGAGACACAATCTCAGAGCAGACTTCCTGCTTTTTTTCCCAAGCTCCACAACGTTCTCTGAGCCGTCAATTTAGTCGTAGGTGTACACTCTGGGCTGGGCTCCCAAAATCAATTGACCTCTGAATTATAAGCAGTTGTGATTTTCTGGTTTGCTGCAAAGAGACGGTTCTTCGAGATAGATGAGAGGTCCACTTATCCGTAGAAAATGATCCCTATTTTAACATAACACAAGCCTGTGCTTAAAGGACCCTATGAATTTCACCAGAAATCTCTCAGGTCTGATAAATAATTTCAGCAAAGAAGCAGGACACAAAGTCAACATACAAAACTCAGTAGCTTTCTCGGTGACAATAAAAAAAAAAACTAGATGAGAAAGAATCCTTCTCAAGGAGCTTCAAAAGAGCAAAATACCTAGTAATTCACCTAACCAAGGAAGAAAAGGCCTACACGATGAAAACTTTAGGACAATAAAGACGGAAGTTGAAAGACACATTCGAAGATGTAAAGACTCCTCGTGTTAATGAAATAGCAGAAATAAGATTGTGAAAATGGCCACATTACCAAAACACATTACCAATGCAGTCTCCATAAAAACTCAAATGATATTTCTCACACATCTAGAAAAAAATGTTAAAACTTATACAAAAGTACAAAATATTCCAAATAGTCAAAGTAATCCTTAATAAAAAGGGATAATTCTGGATGAATCACAATACTCCAAATCAAATTATACTACAGATCTACGATAACAAAAGCAGCATAATAATGGCACAAAAACATATACATGAGCCAGTGGAGTAGGATGGAGGAGAAATAAATCCACAAAGTTCCAGCAACTTAAATATGCACCAAGTCATCAAAAGGGCACATTAAAGAAAGGCAGCCTCTTTCACAAATGGTGAAACTGGATTTCCACATGTAGAAGAATGAAACGAGATTCCTATCTCTCATCCTACACACATATCAATTCACATGGGTTAAAGACTTTGAAAACGCTAGAGGGAAAACACCTCAACATATAAGAATAGGCAAGAACTTACTGAGAAGGACTCCAATGCCAACAAAACGGTCCCAGGAATTGACAAATGGTGTTACACAAAACCACAAAGCTTTTTCACAGCAGAAGGAGACAAATGGCAAATGCTGGCAAAGACATGGAGAAAGAGGAGCCTTTATTCACCTTCGGTGGGAGTGCACGCCAATGCCTTCTGGTGGCAGACTACATAAATTGACATAGAAGAAAGAACCTTTTGATTTTTACCTGCTTGCCCTCACTGGCACTGACAAGTTCATCTACCCTGATGCTGAGGCATTCCTTAGCTAGCGTTAGAACATACTTCTTAGGGGTTCTAACATAGGCGGGGGACCAGCAGCCCTCCAGGAAGCCTCCAGGACCAGATTAGTACTACTGAGATACCCAGTCGCATGAACTGAACAACTACTGGATTCTTGGTTTACAGCAAGAGACAGACATTGTTGGGCCACATGGACCACAACCTATAAACTACTCTAATAAATTATATACATATATGTATATATAATTTATATATGAATATATAAACACACATATATTCATTCTATCAGTTCCATTGCTTTAGAAAACCCTGATTGATACAATAATCTAGTTTTAAAAGTTTGTGTGTACACATGTGCATGTATGTGTATTCATGTGTATGTGTGGTGTATGTGGTATATGTGTTTGTGTGGAGTGTGTGTGGTGTATGTGTGGTGCATGTGTGTGTGGCATGTGGGTTGTGGGGAATGAGTAATAGGTCATGAAAGTAGAAAGGGAGTTTTGAGGGGAAGGAGAGACCTTAGCAGAGATGGCCAATAGCAAAGGTAATGAATCATGTACAATAAAAGGAGAACAGTGGACTAATGGAGGTAAGAGTGAAAACCAAAATAGAACAGAAAGACACAATAATGGGAAAAGACAGTGGAAGGGAGGACAAGTGAGGACAGACACAATACACCTGAGTGAAGCTGCCATGATCAAACCAATTTCTTTATATGCAAACCTAAAACTTCAATTTTTAAAAAGGCTCTAAAAAGTTTTAAGAATGACACCCCTACATTCTCTATATTTGAAAGGGTTCTCTCTAGTATGATCTTGCTGGTGTTAAGTAAGTATGACTTTTTGTGGGTTGGGATGTGCAGGCAGATGCCAGTGAAGACACAAAGTTGACATTAGATGTTTTTCTTATTGTTCTTTATTTTTATCTCTTATGGAGCAGTCTCTTACTAAACTGAGACCTTATTGATTCTGGCTAGTCTAGTTAGCAGCAATGCCCTGGGAGTCTATCCCTTCCTCTCAAGTGCTGGAATTACAGATAATGAACATTCAGAATGAGAGAAAAAGATTCAACCACATCTGGGTTATTATCGATTCCAGATAAGAGAGAACTTATTTCTATATTGGAAGTTTTCTGTGCATGATCCACAAAAACAAACAAAAAACAATCATCTTCCTAAAGTTGTTAATACTGTCTATGCCTAATGGATATGGAGCATTTAAGTCACACAGTGTGTGGAAGTCAGAGGACAGCTTTGTGGATTTAGCTGTCCCCATCCACCTTTATGTGGTTTACCAAGGTTGAACTCAGGTTACCAGGTGTAATGCCTGGTTTTGTGTATCATTTTGCACACAAGCTGGAGTCATCAGAGGAAGAAGCCTCAGTTGAGAAAATGCCTCAATGGAATCCACCTGTAAGGTATTTTCTTATTTAGTAATCAGTGGGGGAGGGCCCAGCCCATGGCAGGTGATGCCATCCCTGGGCTGTTGGTCCTGGGTTCTATAAGGTGGGTTGAACAAGCCATGGGAAGCAAGCCAGTAAGCAGCTCCCCTCCATGGCCTCTGCATCAGCTCCTGCTTTGGGGATCCTGCACTATTTAAGTTCCTATCCTGACTTCCTTCAGTTATGAGCAGCAATGCTTAAGTGTAAGCTTAATAAATCCTTTCCTCCCCAACTTGCTTAATGGCCATGGTGTTTCACTGCAGCAACAAAAACCCTTACCAAGACTCCAGTGCCTTTATCCACTGAGCCATCCCACCAGTTCCCCCAGAGTTGTCTTCTGCCCATTTCCATAGAACATTCAAGAGTGGTTTCATGATTACTAAAGCACGTATCTGTGAGTCAATTCTGGATTATAATCTGGGTCTACTACTAAATATATAATCTTGGGGAAATTATCTAACCTCAATGGTTAGTTTCTGCCTGCAAAACAAAGCTAACAATATTTTAATATCTACCTCACAGAATTAGCTTGAGAATTATCTATGAAGTAATTAACACCTACCTGATACTTAGTGAACATTTAGGAAGTTGATATTTTTCTTACTCATGAAGAGATCATATCTCCAATCATCGCTTTAGCTGGGTAGAAATTAGCGGACTGTCTATGAGCAGCTACTGTGGAATGCTTGGTGTTTGTAGATGAGTAAGTGTGAGTATGTGTGTGTGTGTGTGTGTGTGTGTGTGTGTGTGTGTGTGTGTGTATGAAGGGGTGTGTTTAACATAGGTAAAAGTAGTAATCTGTCCTCCACACTTTACAGATTTGCTCTTAGCCTTCAGTTGTAAAAATCTTCAAAGATTTCCAGGTTTCGAAATGTAAAGGAAATTGTGGACATGAAAGAGGAGTTATATTAGACATGAGAAGTCTAAGGCAGACATGAGACTGTCCTAGAACTTTCTTAGAAGGTAAATATTAATATATTTCTGTTTCTGCCTGTTTTAGACATTTCTCTTTGCAGATGGACCAGGACAGACAAGGTGAGCTGATCATAAAATGTGTTCCTTAACTCAAGACAAATACCAGTTTCCATTCCTTTGATGGCCCCAGTACTAAGCACCAGAGACCCTCATGGGAGAAAGTAATCCTCTTTCATCTCAAAGTATTTCATCTTTTCTGGCAATTAAAAATCATGTTCTACACACTAAATTGCCAGCAACATATCTTAAAAAGAGAGAAAGAGAAATAACTCAGCACAACAAGAGGCAATGAATGTGGAAAGTAACAGTAGCATCGAATTGCACAGCGTAATTGTAGAGGACTGAGGGTCCTAGTGGGTATGAGGCAGACGAGAATCATATCTCCTCCCACACTGATCAGTTCTTAAGCATTGTTGAAGTATTGTTAACCTCTGATTTAAAAAAAAAACTTGTTATTATTAATGAAGTAGGGGAGAACAGGAACATGGAGGAGAACAGGAGGGATCAGAAAGGTCAAGTTGGGGGAAGGACAGAGAGGGAGAGCAAGGAAAGAGGTATCTTGATAGAAGGAGCCATTATGGGGTTAATGAGAAACCTGGCACTAGGGAAAATCCCAGGAATCCACAAGGAGGACCCACCCTGGCTAAGAACATAAGCAATAGTGGGGAGGGTTCTTGAGCTGCCCTTCTGCTATAATCAGATTGAGGACTATCTTAGATGACATCATAGAACCCTCATCCAGAAACTGATGGAAGCAGATCCAGAGATCCACAACTAACGACGGGGCCTAGCTCCCAAAGTACAATCAAGGGAAGGGAGGAACTTCAGTATGAACAAAGGGGTCAAAACCATGATGGGAAAAACCAGAGAATCACGTGACCCGAACTAGTGGGAGCTCACTGACTCCGATCTGACAACTGAGGAACCTACATAGGACCGAAGTAGGCCCCCTGAAGCAGGTGATAATGGTGGAGCTTGGGCCACTGACAGTGGGGCCAGGATCTAACCCTAGTGTATGAACTGACTTTATGGAGCCCATTCGCTATGGAGAGATACCTCACTCAGCCTAGGCATGGGGGTCGGGGGATGTCCTACCTCAAGGAGATGATGGGACAGACTTAGTTGACTTCCCAGGGGAGGCCTTACCCTCCCTGAGGAACAGATTGGGGTAGAGTGGGGGAAGTAGGAGAAGAGGAGGGAGGGGGAACTGGGATTGGTTTGTAAAATGAATTCCTTAATTTATATCATAAACATTCCTTTTGTTGCCCCTTTTCCTGTAAATAAACAAAGACACTGGGGACGGTGTGAGCTGATTCTCTCATTAGCAACTATTGAACTCTTACTTGCTTCCTTGTCTGACCTGTGGGGCTGGACTATGGGTACAAAAGCCAGCCTAGCTACTTTAATACTAAAACTATCATTTTGGAATCTCCCATGCATGCCTTGAGACAAGTACACAAAAATTCCTGCTGATTGCCTTGACTCCTGAAGATGCAACTTCCAACAGGAATGTCTGCAGCCAAGCAGACGGACTTTTTCTATCACATGCCTCAGAGAACCCTAGCTGACCTTACAACAATTTCCTCCTCGATAAGAAAGGAAACACTTCCTCTGAGAGAGGGGCTACTATGGTTGGAGCTAAAGGCAAGACTGCTTTGTCCAAAAATTATCTGTCATGACTGGCACTAAGAAATGATCTGTCAAAACAAACGGCTGTTTGCAGAACCATTTCTTCTATAAATTGTTCTTGATGTTGATATTATATCATACCAGAAAAGAAACTAATATAGAATTTGTACTAGAAGAAGGACATTGCTGCAAAGAACCCAGCCATGATGGTTTATGGAAGAATATAGAAGACTTTGGCGTTTCCAGTTCAGTGCTCTAAGCAGAGCTTAAAGGGTTGTTCCAGCTGCTCCAGTCGTTGCTTGGAGAACAACCATGCTGAGAGTTATGTGGCTTGTAGAAGCTCAGCTCATGAGATTTTGGAAAGAGCCAAGGACTCCAAGAGCAACTGGGCTAGAGGCCATTTGTATATGGTATTTTGGCAAAGAATTTAGCTGCTTTTTGTCCTTGCCCTAAGATCTTTCCTATGATTGATCTGAATAACTCTTTTCAGGTTATGTAACAGTCTGTTAAGGTTTATTCAAAAAATCAGCTGAGAGAGACACTCCTGGGCAACCTCCCATAGTGTTGCAAACTTAGGTCCAATAAAGGTTTCTTATAAGCTATATTTCTTGACTAACTTTTGGTACTAAGGGATAAGTTCACTACACAAAGAAGAAGCATCAGAGACAATAAATAGTGATGGTGACAGAGCACCATCCAGAATGATGGGAGCAGCAGTGGCAACGGCTTACACCCAGCTTCTCAGTACGCAGCAGCCCCAGTGTCTATTCTCAAAGCCTCAAACCCCAGCTTCTGTGTGCAATCTGGGAGCAACCACTTGTTGAGAGCTGAGGATACAGTGTGAGATAGCGTGCTGCCATCAATCCCAACAGCCTACCAGTGGTTCTGTTTATACATTGGGATCCTACCCACAGAAATATCACCAAGACAGTAGATTCCCAGACCTGAAAAACAATGACCGTTCCTGATGCTCACTTTACACTTGTTCTGGTTTTGCTGAGAAATGCCTCCCATGGGCTTGTTTATTTGAACTGGTCCCCAATCCGTGGCAATGTTAGGGGAGGTGATGAAACATTAGAAAGTATTGCTGAAGGAAGTTCACCACTGACAGTGCACTCTGACAGTTTATATCCTTGCTCGACTTCCAGTTCAATCTCTCTTAGTGTTCGCCCTTGAAGATAGGATCTCTGAACTTCATGCTCTGGCTGCCTGCTGCAGTTCTTCCCCTGCAATTATGCGCTGTCTCTGTTGAACTGCTAGAGAAAATAAACTCTTATTTTGTAAGTTGCTTTCTTAGGTGTTGGTGCTATATCACTACAGAAAAATAATTAATACAGAATTGGTACCAGAAATGGGGTGTTACTGTAAAAAAAAAAACCTGCCCGTGTTGTTATATGGAGTCCCTAAGATCTTAAAAGATGCCAGAGTCATGAGACACTAGCCAATAAGAGCTAAATGCAGGGAGGGTGCAGGGAGGGGAACTATCCCAAGAGAAAGATGTATACTGAAGGCAGCCAAGCTGAAAGGGCAGAGCCATCTAAACCCTTTAAAACTAAAGTCCCACATAATGGAGTACTACACAGTAGAAAAATAACAACATCTTGAGTTTTGCAGGTAAATGGATGGAGCTAGAAAACATGAATTTGAGTGAGGTAACCCAGACACAGAAAGACAGTTATCACATGTACTCACTCATAAGTCATTTTTAAACATAAAGCAAAGAAAACCAGCCCACAAATCACAATCCCAGAGAACTTAGACAACAATGAAGACCTAAAAGAGACCTACATAGATCTAATCTACATGGGAAGTAGAAAAAGACAAGATCTCCTGAGTAAATTGTAAGCATGGGGACCTTGGGGGAGGGTTGAACGGGAGGGGAGAAACAGGGAAGGGAGCAGAGAAAAATGTAGAGCTCAGTAAAAATCAATTAAAAAAAGAAAAAGAAAACCAGCCTACAAACCACAATCCCAGAGAACTTAGACAACAATGCGGACACTAAGAGAGACTTACATAGATCTAATCTACATGGGAAGTAGAAAGTATAAAAAGACAAGATCTCCCGAGTAAATTGGGAGCATGGGGACCTTGGGGGAGGGTTGAAGGAGGGAGGGGAGTGGCAGGGAGGGGAGCAGAGAAAAATGTAGAGCTCAATAAATATCATGGAAAAAAATTAATAATAATAAAATAAATAAATCTAAAAATTAAAAAAAAAGAAAAGAAAATTGAAAAAAAACTGGACAAAATGAGCTTTGCCATGAGGTCTGTGAGCAGTGGGGAGCAGAGTGTTGTGGTTTAATGAGAAAGTCCTCCAAAGATTTATGTATTTAATATTTAAACATGTGGTCCCCCATTGGAGCTGCTGCTTGTGTGGCTGAAGAGCCTTTGTAGGTATGGTCTTGCTGGAGGAAGTATGTAAGTGTCATGGAATTTGAGTTTATAGCCTTCCCCACTCACAGTTAGCTTCCTGCTTAAAGTTTTACAGGGACAATGTGATTCTTAGGATTCCTGTCCAGCCAGCTGCTGACACGCCACCCCCTACTGTGAACTGCTGCTTCTGCAACAACACAAAAGTAACTCTACAGCACCACAGCTCCCGGACACAGTCTGAACAAGCCTCTCTTGCAGCAGCCACTACCCTCTAAGAGGGGTGGCTCTCTGACACCTGGAAAGACAATTGAACAGTTTCAGAGTGAAGAAGGGAATAGAGAAAGAGACAATGAAGAGCAGAGAACTGACTGGAAAGATTCAGCTCTGTGCAAGGCTCTAGGGAAGAGAGTCTCTAGTCATGCGGGGCGGGGCCAGGGAGTTCTAGGAGTTTGTCAGGTTTTCAGAACCAAGGATCTCAGACTCTGAACTGTACTGTGACAGTGACCACTGTGAAGGCCTTAGAGCCCCAATCTCCAAGGCCTGCAGGGAACTGCAACACTAAAGGAAAGGGGAAAGCTGCTAGAAACCATCATTTAAGTAGCTTCTCCTTGCCTGGCCATGATTTCTACCCAGACAGAGAAAAAGGACCCTCAACCATCTGATTGTTGATAAGCATCTAAGAAAGCCTATTATTTGAAAGTTGAGAAGTATAATGGTTGGTACTGACTATCAACTTGTGTGGATTGAGAAGTGCTTAGGGGGTTGACAAAGCACATCCCTCTGCACCTATAAGTGTTTATCTGTAGATAATTAACTAAAGGGATGGATCGTCACTGAATGTAAGCAGCACCATTGCATCCTATTAGCGTTCTATTGCTGTGATAAAACACCATGACCGTGAGCAACCTGTGGAGGAAAGAATTTATTTTATCTTATAACCTGTAGTCCAAAATCCGGCTAAGTCAGGGCAGGAACACTAAGATAGGAACTAATGTGATGGCTATGGAGGTGTGCTGCTCACTGGCTTGCTTTTGAGAACTTCTTATGCCACCCAGGACCAGAGGTGGCACTGCCCAGAGTGAACTGGGCCCTTTTACATCAGTCATCAATCAAGAAAATGCACCACAGATTTGCCCACAGGCCAATCTGATGGACATATTTTCTCCATTGAGGTTCCCTCTTCCAAAATGATTTTGGCTCGTGTCAAGTTGGCACAGACCTATTGAGCATATATGCCAATGGCAAGTAGGACAGTTTTCTGGGTTCTGCAATTTTAAGCAAATATAATATTATTTATCATTTTTATGTTACAAGTGGCACAGTGATTATTAAACCAAATAAAATAATTGAAAAGCTAAGTCTTATTGCACCATTTGTTAAGTTCTTACTTGAACCCAGTTAACTTCAGAAGAAAAAAAGTCAGCTGTGAAAAACAATGAAGCTTTAATTTGGAGGAAAAACACTCTGTTGATTGTGTAGTAATTGAAATATTCAAAAGTAGAATCTTAGAATAATACATTTAAGAAAAACTGGTACTTGGGTTTTAGTGTAACTTTTATCTTAGCAAACCCTAGCATTAATTTTAATTAATTAATTTTTAGCATCACATGATAATATGATCAAGTCAATGATTCATTTGTGTTTTTGGTTTTTTTTTTTTTTTGACTTGGAAAATGTAAGTTTCTTTCATTTATCCACATTTTTCACATCTGACCTTTTCAGTCATTTGGGACCCATTATATTGAGGTAAATGTCAGGGACTCCCTTCTCTCTAAAGACACGATGGTTTATGCTATGTGGATGTATTCTGTTCTTCCATCTACCCCTTCCATTTTGTTCCATATTTAGCTATCCTGAATAATGCTGGGAAGATCAGGGGGGTGCTGAAATCTCGTTTAACCCACAAAATGCATAGTCATACTTTGGGGGAGAGTAACTCAAAACCCTTGATTAAAATGCTTCAAATTTGGTGCCTATTTTACACACAATGGTTGGCATTTTCTATCTTCTTTAACCACCGCAAGGACTCAGCATCATTATGTGCACTTTACCTAAGCAGAGCCTGATCTGATCTCCTATCGGGGCTGGGAAATGCACCCTCCAGTTCCCCATCCAGCTCGTTCGCTTTCAGCCTCTGCGAGCACATGTTCAAGTCCAAAGCAGAGAAAACTCGGTCTTGGGAAATTTGAAGTCAATATTCAGACCTGAAAAGGAGCCATTGTGCAAACTTGTGATGAAACGGACTGCAGATGAGAAGGTCCAAGGCGTTCAATGTAAAATTGTTGACTGGGAAAGTTTGAAGCACACCAAAACAAAATAGAGGTGTAAGTTTCCCAGAACTGATTGAAAAACGGTGATAAGGTAGGATATTGCTTCAGATATTACAGAAACATTGAACCCAAGTTGGGTGTATGTCGGTGTGAAGATTGAAAAACATGGGTTAGGATAGTTTAAGGTTTGGATAACTCTCAGAGGCACTGACAAAGACCAAATATTAAAGAATTAAAACAAACAGGACTTTCAGTAGCATTCTAGAACATCTGAATGTAATTGAGCTGATGAGGTGGCTTGACTAGGAATGCCCCCCAAAGTCGCATGTATGTGAATGCTTGGCCATAGGGAGTGACACAATTAGGAGGTGTGGCCTTGTTAGGGGAAGTGTATCGTTGGGGACAGGCTTTGAAGTCTAAGATATGTTCAAGTTGCACCTGGTGTGACATGCAGTTGCTCCTTCTGCTGCCTGCCAATTCAGATATAAAACCCTCAACTCCTTCTCCAGCACCATGTCAGCCTGCCAGCTGCTATGCTCCAATCATGACAATAATAGACCAAATCTCTGAAACTGTAAGCCAGCCCCAATTAAATGTTTTCCTTTATAATAGTTGCCATGGTCATGGTGTCTCTTCACAGCAATAGAAACCCTAAGTAAGACATCTACCAAAAGTCACTTTGGGTCATAGTTTTTTATCACAGTAACAAAAACCAACTAATACAGCTGACCCTTGGGAAGTTCTGGGTATGGAAGTAGAATGGTCAGAACTGTATTTTGGGTATCAGTGACAAAAGGAAAGCCCAAGATGGGAGAGCAGATGTGGTTTTTGCAATGAAGCGGATCAGAGGTAAAGACTGGAGCTGGTACCAAAGCACTGGAATGCAGAAGAAAATTCATCTGAAGGTCATTGTAGAGAAGTATGTGGCTACTGTGAGCTGATCCTCAACAACATAGAACAGCAAAAGAACAGTTAAATATGGATTTTAATTTCCAGTTCTATGGCTGAGAAATAATCTGTTCAAAAATGTAAATACAGTGGTCTTTCTTCCATTAAGCAAAACAGACACTAGGTTCTGAAATTTTCTCCAGGCTAACAGACATAAGCACACCCAAACTGAGGTCTGTGTTCAAGATATTGATGACTAGGGACTGGAGAGGTGACAGAGAGGTTAAGAGCACTTGCTGCTTTTGCAGAGGACCCAGGTTTGGCTCCTAGCACCAACACAACTCACCATCACCCATAATCCCATTTCCAAGGGGTTAGATGTCCTCCTCTGTCCAGCCATGTTACCAGACACCTGTGGTACACTCACTCATACATACATAAAGGCAAATACTCATACTCATAAAACAAAAATAAATAAATCTTTTTAAAAGAAATTGATAGTTGCCTAGCTTTTCAAAAATGGCAAAGTTCCTTTAAAATCTCCCATTAAAAACTTCCTCTCCTTGATCTTATCACTAAGATTTGGTTTAGTTAAAGTTCTTATTCTAAAATGCAAACAACCCCTGGGGGTTATTCTTTTATTTTAATGATAATACCTGTATAAACACATTTATTTCTTGAGAGTAAAACACACAGTGTTCTCATTTAACAGAAGAGTGAAATGTGACTCCTACAGGAACCAGCACCCTGAGTCACTTTCTCTATCTGTTATGAAGATTTAAATCATCCGGTTCTCATCATGGCTTGAAAGAAGCAATAGACATATTTTCAAGTCTTAGTATCTATAGTAAAAGAGAAAACTCATTTGAGAAGAATAGGGGAGATCACAAATTTAAATTTAGGGTCAGGCACAGTGGTGAATGCCTGTACAGTCAGAAGCACAAGGAGTATTAGCTTGAGGCCTGCCCTGGGTAACATGAAGAGACCATATCTCAAAAAACTTTTTTCCTGTATAAATTGTTACAGGGGAAGAAGCCGCTTGTTGGTCCCGGCTGCCTGTCTAGCTTAGCCCCAAAAGAACCACACAGAAACTGTATTAATTAAATGTAATTAATTAAATTAATTGGCTCATTAGCTCTAACTTCTTATTGGCTAACTCTTACATCTTAGTTTAACCCATTTCTATTAATCTTTGTATTGCCACGTGGCTAAGTTTCAGCAGCATTTCTTATTCTCGTGGCCGATCCATGGCATCTCCCCGACTGCCATCTTCCTCCCAGCTTTCCATTTAATTTTCCCCCACCTACCTAAGTTCTGCCCTATCAATAGGCCCAAAGCAGTTTCTTTATGAACCAATGAAAGCAACACAAAGACAGAAGGACCTCCTACACCATATAAACAAGGTTATTTTCAAATAACTGAAGAGGACCAAGAACAAGCTACAAACAAAGGACTGAGGCAGTGCTGTTTAAGAAACGGTGATCTTAATGAAAAATGGTGGGGATTAGGGAAAAATAAGAGTGAATGCCCAAGCCAAAAAGGAGCAATAATTTAGTCCCAGCTCATTTGGGACAGAGGACAAAACAAACTAGTAATGCCAGATTGTCTACTACTTCTAAAAGGGCAAAAATGTACAGTATTTTAGATAACCACCCAGGTTTAAATGATGACAAAGAATTTAAATTTAAAGTATTACAGTGAACAAAGCAGAAAGAACTTAAGGCAAACACGCCTTGGGGATTATATGGATCACTTGCTATGAGTGATAGTGATGGTGGTGGTGGTAGTGGTGGTGATACATGTTTTTGGGATAGGGCCTTGTTATATACCATGAATGACTTGGTACTTAATATTCAGCACAGGCTGCCTTCAACTCTCAGTCATTCTACCTGAGCTTCTCAAATGAGAGTACCATAGGTATGCATCATCTTGCCCTGTTTCAGGCATAGTCTTGGAAGCGATATTAACATGATATTATTATAAATTTGATGAGCTGAAAGACTAGATATTATATAATGCCCTCTTGAGGCACTTATAATCTAGTAGGAAGTAACCCTACTAGAATTTGACTTAAGCAGAACTAGTCAAACCTAACATGTGAGACAGATAACATAAGTGTACTGGCACAGTACAAATACTATCTGATGACAGTTGAATGACATGATCCCATTGTCACCCATGATTCAATACCAGTAGTGTGCCATGCTTTGACCTAGACTCTGAGGACAAATCAGTGAACATCGGGGCAAACTGCTTGCATGGAGTAGATATCTCAATATTGTGGATCCTGCCATGTCATGAGCATTGATACAAAGGAAAATGCAAGACATGGGGAATCTAGAATAGAACCATTGCAAAATAGCAAAGAGAACATACAAAGTCATGATTCAGGATATCACATCAGCTACTCCCGAAGGAAGAGAGCCACGCAGGACAGAGGAATGTGGTGTGTTAAGGTCACAGCTGAGGACCTGCTTACATAAACACGTATGACCCACAGAAAGAATTTTGCTGGATTCTACTTGTATTGAAAAGCAGAGGCATAAAGCGATCTAGCTTTACTTTAAGTTTCATCTTTAGATGCTGCGGGGAGACGTCCTACAGGAGTCACAAGAATGAGAAAAGGAAAAGCAATTGCAAGCTTCAGCAGGTGTCTGAGACATGGCAGCAATGGTTTCCTAACCCAGTCGACAACAGTAGAGAGGGTGAAAAGTAATCAATGAAGACAAAGGTAGCAGAAGAATATGATGACGAATGAGAGATGAGGATCTGAGAGTAAGAAGGACCAAGAATGTCTCCACTTGGGTTTCGATTAGACTTGTGGAGGCTTGGTCTTAATATGACAACCTGAAGAAGATAGGAGACTGCGAAGAGGCAGAGGGATAGCGGCCTTCAGAAAGATTGATGTAGTTCAAATGGTCCCTTAATTAGTTGCCACTATTAGACCACTATAAAACAGTGATCCCTGACACTGAACCATCCCCTGGCTCCTGGCTCACTGTGGAATTTTCACTCTACAGTGAAGTCATCTGCCGTAGGTTCCTCACCAGAGCAACCACCAGCGGTGTCATCTTTGAAACCCCAGAACACTGAGTAAATAAATTCATGCATCTCATAGCTCCATCACAGTAGAGACTAGGGCTTCAAAAGATGGGTTTTTGAGGGGACTCGAACATGCATAGCCATCAGATAAGTCCCTCAGGACTCTGTCTTTAGTCTTATCATTTTCTATACTTCAACATTTTTGGAAAAACTAACATAACTGAAATCTTAACTCACCTCTTCTCTCCTTTCTTCTCCTCCTCTCCTTACTCCTCTCCTGCCGTCCCCACCCCTGCTTTGCCCTTTCTCTTTCTGCACTTATACATGATTAAAGACCACCACACCCCTCCTCCGCAGATCGCCAGCCAGAAGCTTCTGGGTTGTTCTAGGCCAGGAGTTGTTTGTCTCTCTTACCTACTCAACCTCTAATCAATCCTAGAATTATCTGCAGTCAAAACTCTACCTTTTGCCTCAGTCATTGAAACCAGCCTGAGTTCAAGATAATTCGGTTGGCTGCTTGACCTTCTCGTCCTACCTAGGCCATTCTTCGTATCTTTACCAACTGTAAGACTGTTGCTGCTCTCTGGGAGGATAGCACTGAAATTTAACCTTTGATAAAGGGGGAAACAGGTACCCCAAGTAGAGTGTCCAAGACAGAAATGAGAATTGTCCCTTTCTGCTCAGTTTAGCCACACCAAAAGGATTCAGTCTCAGCTATTTTGCTAATGCTGGCTCACCCCCTCAAGCTCACTCAGCTGCATGGAAGTAAAACAGGTTTCTAAAAGCAGTATTTTAGCACAGGGGGACCTAGGGGACCGAAGGTACCTCTGGGACCGGCATAAGTAGAGATGATTCGTCCTTCAAGCTAAAATGTTTAGAGTTGTTCGCATTTCTCTCTGCCTCAAACCCTAAGAGGCCACTTTTCCTGTAGGCCACCCATAATTTTCTCTTGTTGACCACAGTAAAACATGTCTGAGAAAAGCTTCGTTCTAGAAATCATTCTGGGAAAGGGAGGAGGGATGAAAACAAAACACATTTACAGATACCGCAAATGACCGGGGACATCGCTGGCCAGAGGTGCCCTTTCCCATCGGAGTAAATGAGTTAAGAAACCATCTCATCAGATCAGCGGAACAAATGAAAAGCCACAATTATGAGCCAACAGGTATTGATTTACCTCCGCTGTGCTTTAATGACATCTCAGATGAAAATTTCTACCTCAACAGAAGTATACAATCGCCAGAAGCTAGCTTTCCGGATAGAGCCATCCAAAATCCCTCACATGAATTGCCTAAAACTGACAGCAGGGATGTTTTTGTTTACATTGAATTGAGATGGAAATCTAGTTTTCCATGATAGGGTTATGAAACCAAAGTATTTGGTCTTTTCAACTCATTAACTAGTTAATATCTTAGTAATTCAATAATAAGTGAACCAACTGAAGCATTGCCGAGAGTTGTGAAGGAGCTGGAAGGCCCATAAATCTTTCACAGTGAGAAACAAGCTAGACATTTAAAGGTTATTTTTCCCTAAAACACTTAAGATGCTTTAAATAGTCAAGAAGCATTTAAAATTATTCTGTACCCAAGACAGGACATGTTTAATTGAATAGGTGTTTTATATTCCTGCTGGATACACAAATTTTCTCCAAATAAATGAAGGAATTACAATTATATTATGTTGGTGAAAGAAAAAAAAAGTGACTCTGACCAGGCAGTGGTGGCGCATGCTTTCAATCTCAGCACTCAGGAGGCAGAGGCAGGCGGGTCTCTGAGTTCAAAGCCAGCCTGGTCTACAAAGTGATACAAAGTGAGTGCCAGGACTGTTACACAGAGAAACCCTGTCTTGAAATAACAAAAACAACAACAAAAACAAACTCCAGCATATTTAACAAAAATGGTATGGTTACTTTCAGTATAGATACTGCAGGCGAAAATAATGGTTCAAGCTGTGGACACTGAAGTGGTCAACAGGAACCAGAAACTACAACAACATACAGCAACCGCAACAGTCAGTGTGGGCATAACATGAAAAGCCTTTTGTTTAAAGCTTCCTTTCAGCAGCTGAAATTAATTTATCTGTTTCACGATGAACTTCTTGGCACTTCCATGAGGACACGATGAGGTATGTTGATGCCTCAAAAATTTCCCATCATTTTCAGCAAATGAGAAAACTCAAGCTGTTAAATCTAAGCTTGCGAAGCCAACAACTCAGAATGACTAAGAAATATGTTTCTGCAAACCCTGGGGCCAAAGGCCTGCAGGCCAGACTTTAAAAGGCACCCTTATGAAAAACATACACACATCCACTGACTCCCATCTGAAACATGCACTCTGAAAACAGCAAAGAGACCAGTTAACAACACAATCTGGGGATCTCCTGTCACTAAGCAAACACTCACCTCACAGGAAAATTGAAAAGGAATGGAAGTAAGTCACAACAAAGGTGGTTATTAACCATACACATTATATCATAAGAGTGTGTGTGTGTGTGTGTGTGTGTGTGTGTGTGTGTGTATCTTCTGAAGGTTTATATATCAAAAAGACACCTCTGGCCAGCGATGTTCTTAGCCATATTTTGCATCTATAAATTGGTCTTCTTACTTCATATTTTTGACCCAGATATTACACACACACACAGATACACACACACACCTTTTAGAGGACCCTGAATTCATACAAAGATAGGAAGACCATCTTTCATAGGAAAGCCAGGCATTCTTATGATAACCATTAATCAATTCATAGGAAAGTTGTTTCTCATTTTCAGTTAAGTTGAAGCACTTTTTCAAGAAGTCTTCACTCTGACTAAAAGGAAAACAACTGTAGTTAGGTCCGTTGTAAAGTTCATTCTATGGGAAAAGTGGAAACCCTGGTAAACTACATTTATAGACTCTTCGATTCTTCCTCAATTCTCAGTTTATTCAATACCTTATGCCTCCTGTGGACTGTAGCAAGAACCTTATTAGCCTGACTATGCTGAATGCTCCCAGACTCTGACTATCTTCCTACTTTTACTCTCCTTTATAAGATGTATTCCATTTCCCCATCCCTTTCCTCAACCAAAGTCAAAATGGGTTTTTCATGCGAATTATCCAACCCATGTGGTACACCTCTCACCTAGAAAAACAATGATCTTAATTTAAATGCATGGACTAAATGATATTGACTTGGACTGCTTGACATTCATATTCTCTTCACAGTCTAATATAATATTTGATGAGTAACACTGACATAAATTTTTTAACTCTTGAACTAGGCAAGATTGGCAGCCTATCCTTTTGAAATTAGGCCCCTAGAAATTGGATCCTTTGTATTGGTATGGGGCGTAAGCACATCACATTCATTGGCTGACCCTTAATTTACAAGTTTAATAGTAGTTCCTAGGGACTGTTAGTATATGCTGAATAGATTTTGTGTCCTGTGGTGAATTCACATCAACTCAAACATTTTACCATTGCTGTAGTGTTTCTGTTGTTGTGAAGAGACACTATGACCATGGCAACTCTTATACAGGAAAAGTATTTAATTGGGGTGGCTTACATTTTCAGAGGTTTAGTCCATTGTCATCATGGTGAGACATGGTGGTGTGAAGGTAAGTGTGGTGCTGGAGAAGTAGCTGAGAGTCCTGTATGTTGACTTGCAGGCAACAGGAAGTGGTCCAAGGCACTGAATGTGGCTTGAGCATATATGAGATCTCAAAGCTGCCTCCACAGTGTGACACAGTCCCTCCAATATGGCCACACCCATTCCAACAAAACCACAACTCCTAATAGTGGCATTCCCCTTAGGAGCCATTTTCTTTTAAGCCACTGCACTCCCATAGAGAAAAGAGTCTATTTTGCCCTTAGCATGGAATCAGCCTGGCAAGGTGAGTTTCCTTAATTAAAAGAAGGCGGTGAAAGTGAGACTTGGCCAATGTTGGCTGGCGTCTTGAACTTAAGAAGCAGGGGGATGTCTGCATTTGCCCTCTTTGAAGCCCAAAACCACTACATAAGATAAAAACATCCTGTGTTACAGGAACCTCTGTGCAGATGGGCAAACATCCAGTTTCCAGCGGTCCCAAGCAACTCAACTGAAGTGACCAGTATCTGAGTCAAACCACTGAAGACGACTTCAGCCGCAACACATCTCCATATAACAGCAAACTAGAAGGACAACACCAGTGAAAGCCAGAAGAACCACCCACCTGAGCTCAGTCCACAGAGGGCTGTTGTCATGGGTACTAAGCTGTGGCGGCACCTATAAATACTGCAGTAGATAGCTGATACACCCTTAACACCTGCTCTAGTCCTTTCTTTGACCAAAGTAATAAATAATAAGGAAAATTGTTTCAATGAAGTTTTTAATTTGTCATCATCATTTCACCCTCCAAGATAGAGATAAATTAAAATCTGTGGGGGAGAAAACCACTAGGGAATGGGAATGTGGGAGTTGAGAATGAGTCTCATAAGGACAGGCTGGCCTCAAACTCACCCTATAGATAAGGCTAGTCTTGAACTTATGATTCTCCTGCCTCAGCTTCTCACGTAGTGGGCTTATAGGCATGTGCCACCCTAGCTGACTTTAAAATTTCTTTTAATGTATTTGTCACGCTAGGCATGGTGGTACACACCTGTGATTCCTGCACTTGGGAATCTAAGGTTCCCAAGGCTCAAGGCTCATTCAAGCAGCAAAGCTTGAATTACTACAAGGCCACCCTGTCTTTTAAAAAAGAAAAGTATTTTTTTTTTCATTCTTATAAGAATGGTCACAGTATAAATCAGAAAACTGGGTGTGTCGTGAAGGTAGGAAGACTCGTTACATATGTCATAATAGGCTGTTAGTCTCATGTTTTAACAATTTATTTATAAATGATTCTACAATTACACTAATCCCTTTTCCTATGGCACTTTGTTAATCTTCACATCAGACAACCAATCAAAGCCTGGATAAGGCAAGGCGCCAGTGTTTCTTCCATAAATTATCCCTCATAAATATCCCCTTGAAAATCAAAAGGCTACCTTATACCCCAGAGCTCTTCTCTACCTGCCTTCATCTCTACTTTTCCCGCCAAAGCTAATTTTCCATTGAGCTGTATGCCTGTTGTGAGCCTCTTCTAAATACAAACTGTGGCTCTTTAGGTAGTTGGTGAGTTAATATGTAAAAATCAATGTTTGTGCCAGATTAAGCCATTAGAATGCAAGGCCAGTTTCAAGTAACCCTGTTAAATAATGTTCACAGTGATTGGTCTTGTTTTCCCCATAGTGACCTCCCACCACCATTCATACAGTGATTACCATTGCCTCTGTAAATGTGTTGAACACCCATGATCAAACGGACTTAACAGGTAGCATTTGCTGCACGCTTTTTCTAATTTCCATACAACACTAAAACCTACACTTTTCCATTTTCATGGGTCTGGAAACAGATCCAGCAGTACAGGCGATTTGCCGAAGCTCCCACACTTCATAAAAAGCAAAGTCAGGCTTCTAAGCAGAGCTACTAAAGCCGCAGCCACACATCCTCCCTCCTGCCCTGCTAATTCTTCTGCCCAACAGAGTGCTGTGCCCATGCTATACTTAGGAAATCTGCTCCCGTCTGAGGGAAATTCTTCACAGCCATCTGCTTGCCTTCTCGGGCCACTTGTTTGCCTACCCAGACCATCCCTGTCAATGCCTCTTCTCAGGCTCTAGCCCTTAACCCCACCACTGTTCCTTCCCATTCTTTCTGGCTACTCTAACCTAATTATAGCTCTCAGAAACCTCTCTAACTTACAAGATAATAAAAACATCCTGGTGAGCGCAAACAAAATATATTTTTAAGAACAAAGTTAATTGCACATCAAGGTGTTTATAATAAACAGGAGGATAATAGCCCTTTAAGCACATGGAGTGGATACGCTTCTTTCTCAAAGAGCTTTACAACCACTAACTAATTGGTGTTTCAAAGTAATAGTATCCTTTAACTTGGGGAAGCAAGAGGCAAGAGTAGCTTACAGAGAAGCAAGCCTGTGCCTCGCATGATAGCACAGGAGGTCTGCCTCTCATTCCCTGGGGAGCAGTGTCCTGGACACAGGGCAGAGTGAGAACAAAGCTGGGGTACATGGAGATCTTCCCACCCACTCACCATGTCACGCACAACACTTTCTTAGATTCCCTCAGCCACATAACTTATTATTTTAGAATGTGGCTTCCATCCACTATTATGTCAGGGAAAAACAAAGTCCTGGTGAATTATTAGACAAGAGCTGACTTCATGCGGATGAAGACAAAGCTGAGAGACGTGTATGAGTTTGCTTCCAACAGCCATCTCCCACCTAGGGAAGTGCTTCATATGACCGACTGATGATGCCAACTTTCAAAAAGAACTCTGGGTATCCATCTTTTACTATATCAAATGTCCTAATTGTTAGATAATGTGGCATTTCTGTTACTCGGGCTATTATTTGAACACTGCCTTTAAGGAATTCCAAGTGGGGTTATTCATTATTTTGTTTTGTTTGGGGGGGCTTGTTTGATTTTGGTTTTGTTTTGGGGGTGGGTTTTTTAGGGGGACTTCTGTTGTTTTGGTTTTTGCATAAAAACAACATGTCTCCAAGATATAACCTTGAAAACGACGCTGGAGAAATCCATTCTCGGGTTCCCACGTCTCAAAGATTCTCAAGAACAATACAAGCTAAATAGAATATACCATCAGGAAACGTTGTGCAACGTTTCAGATACTAGCTCTCAGTGATAATAGAGAAGAAAGAGACCAAATCCACCTACTAGCAAAGGGTAGACTTTTAAAATGAAAACACCTGAATTTGTTTCCTCAAACTCTGTGTGTGTGCGTGTGCCCATGAGCGCACGCTAGCTTAAGATAGAGGTGGGGGGAAGGTAGAGAAAGATATGTGTGCGTGTACCAGAAGTCATTCCTCAAGTACCATCCACCTTGTTTGTCTGAGGCAGCATCCCCCACTGGCCTGCAACTTGCCAAGAAAGCTAGGCTGGCCTGACAGTAAGCACTGTCAGTACATCCGTCTCCACCTCCCCAGGGCTTAGACTATAAGAGTAAGCTACCAGAGCCAAGTTTTTGTCTACGTGGGTTCTGGAGATCAAACTTAGGCCCATGTGTTTGCAAGGCATACATGACTGAGCTGCTTTCCCCACCCAAAGACTGTTTCCAGTGTTCAGAAAAATGACATGAAAATAGACTGAGTCATTTCTGCAGGTCTTTGATTGTCACCTATGAGGGATTCTCTGACACCAAATTAAGAAGAAAAAAAAAGTGCACTGATTTCATGACAATAAAAGAATAATTGCTATTTAAAAATCTGTAAATGAGTTGCTTTTCATATAATTCAGTTAGGTTTTCAAGGAAGAAATAGTTAGAAAACAGGGCAAACTTAAAAGTTTTCTCAGACATACTTGGTACATTTCACTTATTTCAATAGGAGACAGATATAGCTGTCACACTCATCTATGTGTTTATATTATTCAATATTCATAACTTAAATAATCTATGGCTCCAGAAGAGAGCATCATCACTTCAAATATTATAACCTCATTTAAAGGTTATGCTTAAACAGAAACATATAAATATTACTTATGTATTCCTATGTGAATATCATTTCAAATGCTTTTAAAAAGCCACTGGGAGACATTAACATTTCAGCACAATTTTATCCTTGAATACGGCCTTCAGCCGGTCTTCAAACTTGCAATAGAGCATACAGTAGTGGCTGAACAGCCAATCGGCAATTGAGTACGGAGGTAATCAGGCAGTACAAACACCAGTGTCTCCATAGAAGACACTTCCTAAACTCCTATACCCCTAGGACTCCAGGGAAGCAGGAGAAAAGAGGATACAGTTTAGACTCTTACAGTACTCCGAGTGCTGTGTTCAGTAAGGTTTCATCCAGAGTCTTACCTGTTACACAGGATGTTACTAGCACATATGGGCTGGGTTCATTGAGGATTCACACAGTTGTGCCATACCAAGTTCTATAGGCACCTAGACTGATTGTCCTGCTTTTTTTCTTTGTTTTGGGGGGTTTTGGATTTTGGGTTGTTATTTTTGTGGTGGTTGTTTTGTCTACTTGACATAAGATAGAATCATCTGGAGAGAAAGAACCTCAGCCGAGAAAATGTGTCCATCTGATGGGCCTATAAGCAAGTCTGTGAGGTATTTTCTTGATTAATGACTGTTATGGGAAGGCCCAGGCCACTCTAAGGCCCAGGCAGGCTGTCCTGGATTGTATGAAGACAACAAGCTGAGTGAACCATGGAGAGAAAGCCAGTAAACAGCATTTTGCTGTATTCTCTGCCCCCAAGTTCCTACCTTGAGTTTCTGTCCTCACTTCAGTGATGGGGGATGATAGAGAAGTAGAAACCAGATAAACCCTTTCCTCCCCAAGTTGCTTTTAATCAGAACATTTTGTCATAGCAACATAAAGCAAACCAGAACAGTGAACACATGAAACAGCAGGATAAGAAATAAAGATGTGGAGGGGAGAGTTGTCCCACTAATTAATTAAGCACACTTGCTGCTCTTGCAAAGGACCTAAGTTTGGTACCCTGTACCCACTTGGGAGTTTATAAACATCTGTACTACAATTCCAGAGGATCCAGTGTCCTCTTCTGATCTCTGCAGGAGTCAAGAATGCATGTGATGCACATACAGCAATGCCAACAAAACACTCATACATATAAAAAAATGAATAAATATTAAATCACTAATAAGAAAAAGGAGGCGGAAGAAGAAATAAGGAAGCAACTGAAATTGTGGGTTTCAACTCTGATTAGAAAATAAGATCCATAATTTGATCTATAGTGACTTCCCACCATACAATTGCCAGAATGTTTCGGGCATTGTCAGAATAATAAGTAATCAATGAAAAAAGTGCTAATTGAAACATTAATCTGGTACTAGATAAATAAATATACACCCTGTCAATGGTACATTCACATCTTATTCCAAAACCAGGGCAGCAGCTTTCATCTTTCACCTCCTTCCTAATGACATGGAAGTCCCCAGTAATCAGACAAGACTGAAGCCCGCAGACCACAGAGGTTTGCAGGGCTGGGTCGCCTCAGTGCTGATGGTCTGGTCCCTAAACCATCTTCAGAGATTTCACTCACTACTTCTCAGAAGGCGAAAGTCTGTTTTGCTCTTTGTTGTCCCTGCTGTGTGTTTGTTGTACTGTTTTCTCATTTGGCTCCGTGGTACCTTACCTCCCTGTTGTCTTTGAACAGGCTCTCTCATGGACCTCCGCTGGTGTGGTTTTGGAGGGAACAAAAAAAGAAAACGATTTACTTACCCTTTGTGCCCTCTAAGAGTTAATGAAATCTTCATTTTCTGTCCTGACGCAGAAATGTATCAAAGGCATGAACTGATTGATTTATATCAGGCCAACTTCTGGAATCTCCCTTTACTCAAAATATCTTCTTTTAAATGGCTAAAGGTGGCCTCTTGAGTAAAGTGTTTTAACTCTGTCTTCTACAAGACCTTGACTGGAGGGAAAAATAGTCATGCAATCAAGGAAATGTTATCATTACTATCATGCAGGTGAAGGTCCAAGAGTTATAGGGAAAATATGCAGAGCTATTAAAGTGGCAAGAAAAGTCACACGAAAGATGCACATATGACCAATAACTTCAAAGATGAATATCTTTTTGTGAAAAGCACCTCTAATCCTCCCTACTTTAACAGGGAGTTTTCTGCCTTCATTATTCCTTATAAACGAGTGCTGTAGTCAACATAGTCATGGCCCTAAATAACATTTGCCTCTGACTACATAGCAATGATCTAGTTGCCAGAAAAAAAAAATGTTTCTTCTCTGTTTTGGCCTAAGAAGGATCCACAAGATTCCATTGGAATATGAAGCTAGTCTAAATATATAGAGTCAATGCGTCCTCCAAAGGGCCTACAGCTCCTGCATCTCAAAAGACACTCTAGTTTTTTAAAGTGGACTAGTTTAGAAGAGGAAAGGGATCAGAAAGAATGGGAAGCAGACAAGAGAGGGTGATGAGGGAGAGTATGACCAAAGCACACCATATACAGGTATTATCATTTATTCATCATAAATGAAATTGTTATCATTTACAATTTATACATGCTAATAAAACATTTAAAAAGAAACTAGTTTTAAGTGCCCTTTGGCCAGGGCTGTATACTCTGACCGGTCACTCTTGGCCCTGAAGCCAAACCGAGTAACCTGTTTGTACAGTTTGACAGCCGTATCAGGGCAGGTTTGGTGTGTAAAAGTTCACAAGTTGGTGTGACAATATGCTTAAGTACATGGAGTAAAATACAAAGTAGACCACTCATGGGGATGTTTGATAAAAGGTGATATTTTTATTTTTAAAAAATTTCTTAGGAGCTTATATTTTTATATACATGTATCTGCCTGTATACATATATATATGTATGTAGGAGATCCTTCTGTATTTCTGCTGTTTTCATTGGTTGAATAAAGAGACTCCCTTGGCCTTTTGATAGGGCAGCCCTTAAGTGGGGGGAGTAGACAGAACGGAATTCTGGGAGAAAGAAGGCAGAGTCAGAGAGAGCCTCCCGCCATAAAGCTGCCAGGTCAGACACGCTGAATCTTTCCCGGCAAGCCACGACTCGTGGTGACATACAGATTATTAAAAATGGGTTAAACAAATATGTGAGAGTTAGCCAATAAGAGGCTAGAACTAATGGGCCAGGCAGTATTTAAGTGAATACTGAAATTACAGTTTTGTGTAATACTGAAATTACACAGTTTCTGTGTAATTATTTCAAATGTAAGATAGCTGGATGGCTGGGACAAAAAGCAGGCCCCCTCGCCTCTTACTACATATGTATACATATATATGTGTGTATGACAATATATATGTATCACTTATGTATATATATATATCAGTATTTAAAGAAGATGTCATAAATTTGAGAAGAGGACATGCATGAAATTTTCATTAAAAAGTTTAGTTTTAAATAAGTTTTCAAGGAGATAAGAGTCCCTAACCATGGAGAAATACCCTGGGCTGGAGGATGGCCCAGAGGGGAAGAGCACTTGCTACTCCTGCAGAGGACCTGAGTTTGGTTCCCAGAAACCATATGAAACAGCTCAAAGTTGTTTGTGACTCCAGAGTCAGAAGCTCCAACACCTCAGACTGCTGTGGGCACCTACACGCATGTCCACATGCCCACACGCAGCCATATTCTCCTGCAAATAACCACAAAGAACAAAAATAAATATTAAAAAAAGAAGTGGGGAATACTCATGCATCCCTGGAAATTCAAGTATGAGAGTATTGCTTAATAAAACCACTGCACATGTATTAATTGATTTATTCAGTAGTGCTCTAGAAATTATTCATAAAGCACTGCAAGATCATTTATAATATCAAAGAATTACACAAAAATATATAATTAAATGCAGGTTTTAGATTAAAACATGCATTTTTAAATGGATAGAGAAAAAGATTGGCAGAAATTATATAAATAATTCCCAATGAGTGCCTTTTGCTGAAATAAGTTAATCAATATCTATGTAATTTTACTTTCCAATGTTTTTCAAAAAGCCCATGCATTAAGTGTGATCTCTTAGATTGTTCCTGTTTAGGTATGCTGTTATCCGTAGATGAACGGACAGCCAGACAGATCAATGGCTAGAAAAAGTCAAAAGTCCAAAGAGATGTTGGCAAACCAAAGAGCTGATAGAGCTCCAGTGATAGGGAACAAGGAAGCTAAATTCTTAGAACACACAGGTAATAGATAAATGTGCCAGGCAGTGATGGTGCACTCCTTTAATCCCAGTATTCAGGAAACAGAGGCAGGAGGATCTCTGTGAGTTAGAGGCTAGCTTGGTCTATAGAGTGAGTTCCAGGACAGCCAGGACTACACAAAACAATCCTGTCTTGAAAAACAAAAACACAACAAAAAAAAGATAAATGCATATAAAATGGTAATAGAAATGTATGTGATTTTCAAAATCACCAGCATGAAAAAGGACTTCATAAGCTATCTACTGATGAAACAATTTAACCAGATAAGTAATTCAATTAATTCAACAAATCTTTATTTGTAACCTACTGTGTGCCAGGTACTTGTGCTTGGGATACAAAGATAAATATGGTAAGGTCTGTCTTCAAGAAGAAGTATATACTATGTCATGCTGTGGCTTGATAATGCAGGTTCCTTAAAAACTATACAAAGATTAAAATTTTTATGCTTCATTTTTCACTAGTGAAAATGAAAGATTAGATTCCAAATACTTGGCTGGTGAAAAGGATAAAAATTTGCAGTTAGAAATTCAAGACTTAAAAATGTGGTGACTCGTGTTGATATCCCACAGATGGCAAAACCACACTAGGTTGGAGGAAGAGGTCAGCTTTGCAGAAGTAAGGCCGTTGGCCATGATCAGTGCTACCCGTTGTGGTCAGAAGCAATGTAAAGCTCACCATGAGACAAGAGTATTAACAAAACCAGAACATGCCATCTCTTCCACGAGAAGCTTAGACACCAATGTAAAAAGCAAAATATACAGAAGGCATGGTTTTAGAAAGCTGGTTTTTTTTTCCAATCACCCTTGTCCAATAAGCTCAGATGATAAGAAAGTACAGAGAACTAAAGCAGGAAATGAACTGAACAAGGGGAAGAATGCACTGTGGGCACATGGAAGGTCGACCCGAAGCTGCATTCTGAAGGTCGCAGATGCTGAGAGAGACATGGTGTGCTTGATGGTTGGAGTGAAGCAAAATAAAGTAAGGACCAGGCGAGTTTGGGCTTACTTTAGCCCAACCCTGTGGCCCTTGGGAGCTTTTTAATTACACACAAACCTGCAAATTCTGACTCAACTAAGGTTCTTGGGGCCCAGGGATTAGTATTTTGAAAAGAATTTTTCCAAATAGTGTTGGTGTTCTGCCCACGTGACTCCTAGTTAGCAAACCACAGGACTGAACAACAGGAGATGATGCCCTGAGCATGGTTATTTTAGACTTAAGGGATATTTCAAACGTCATAATTAATTTGGATGATTAAACTAAATTTAGAAATAAGAATCATGCACTTTTCATATCTGAGTCATACTGAGGAAATATTTAATGAATGAATGAATACAAAACGTAAAATTTTAAAACCGCTTGAGCACTTCAGCCAATAGGAAAGATGATGGCGAAAGAAGTTGTTGCAACATTATAACAGAAGAATGGCAAACATCAGCAAGCGCCCTTCTGCCAAGTGCCTCACACACAGTGTGTCACCTCAGACACCGCCTCACAAGCAGACACAATCGTCCAAAATAGGAAGCTGAGGCCCAAGATCACTAGCAAAGCTTGGAATCTGGATTTCTGAATACTCGATGCTGTGGGTTGTATTGGTAGATGCTTAACTATGTATGAACAGGCGCCATAGCAACCAACACCGGCTCAAATTTCTGAGAATTCCAGCTTTGGATGCACTCTACTGGAACTGAAATGACATGTGATTTAATTAAGATGTTTACCTAACTACAAGATTAGAGTTCTTAGCAGTAATCATACAGGTGGACAAACATCTGATGTTTCTGTAAAATCATTTGACTCTTCTCATGTAGGATCCCCTTAGAAATGAAATAGCAAAGAAAATATGCCCCCCCGTGTTTTATTTTGAAATAGGAAAGCCAATTAACTGTCTCTTCAAATCAGGGGAATTTCTTAGTTTTTGTTATTTCTATGTTTTCATCTGAGGTAACCTTTTGCTTTAATTTTATGGAGATTGTCCAAAAAGAAATATCTTTTTTTCTCCTTTTTTATTGATTTTTATTGAGTATTATACATTTTATCTGCTCCGCTCCCTGCCTCTCCCCTCCCCCTTCAATCCTCTCCCAAGGTCCCCATGCTCCCAATTTACTCAGGAGATCTTGATTCAAAAAGAAATATCTTTACATGATGTGCGCATCAGGCAAATAGCAGATTGTGTCAGCTAATATAATAACAAATAAAGAGAACATGGAAAACAATGTATGAAAAAAAAAGAGAGAACATGGCATCTCACATTTGGATAGTCACTATTATGATGAAAAGGAGGTTCTTTCTAGACAACACCCTACTAAACACCACCAAAGAACCAAGCACCAAACCGTAAGTTTAAGAAGTAAAACAAGACAAATGATGATGCGTTCTCTCATATGTGGAATCTAGGTTTTAAAAGAATAAAGCATGAAAGTGAAATGGGACAACAGCAAAGAGGACATGTATTAATTGTGGTATACCTGTGGTTTTAAAATGCCAAGGTTTTAATATCCCCTCTCTTGGATCTATGTGTGTGGGTACCACAAATGCCATTGTTTGTTCTGGGCATCCAAGAGTTTTGCACCTGTTTGTATATGTACCGGTGACGCTTAGGAAAGTTCCCACTTTAGTCTCTAAATTGTTCTAAAACAAACAAACAGAGGGAAATAATCATCCACAAATTTCCTCTAGCTGTCTTTAGATCTTTAAGACTAACTCACAGTTCTTTGACAGATCTCCTGGGGTCTCTGAAAGAGTACTCGGTAGTTTGGAAAGGTCCTTCTGCCTCATTCATAGAAAAACAAGCTGACAAAATTGCTCAGTAGTTCAGTATTTCTCTTATGTCCACAGGGCCCTGAGTTCAATACCCAGTGCTGTAGATGAGAGCTACTTCTGCATGGGCCAGTCAGGAGGGCTGTTCTGAAGATGACAGAACGAAGGCAGGACGGCCTGGAGGAAACAGATGTCTTCCCTTATGTTATTAACACTTCCTATAATGATTTTCCTGCCATTACTCTGTTTTCCTTCCTTGAGTCTCTTGGCACTTTACTCTGTAACTTACTCCAAATTTCAAAATGGAAGATAAAGGGGAAGTGAACAATGATAAAACAGTTCAAAGATTACATAACCAAAGGCAGAACTCAGAACTTGAAACAAGTTTCTACAATAAAGCCCCAAAGCCACAACAGACTGAAAACACTACCAAACAAGGCCAAGTCCTCTGACAAAATCAGTTCTTTGAAAGAAATCATTCTTCTTGCAATCAAGGCTAAATAAATGTGCTCCCAGAAAGGTGAAAGCAGCCCACCTCTGAATGCCTAGAAAAGGCTGAAGGCAGCCCATAATACACCCAACATATTGTCCAGATTTTTCTTTTCACAATCAGTTGAGCATACACAATGTTCTTACTCCATCCTTTTGTTTCTTTAATTGCTACTTTGAACATTTTAGTCATCTTTGTCCTGGCAACACAATGCTTCAGAGAAATTTTCATTGAACTAACTAAAAGCCTTATCTGGAGGCTGCCCTATTACATACAGGTTTTCAAAAACATAGTGGAAAGACCTACTTAGATGAACACAGGTTAGTTGGAAAGCCTGCTTCATAAGAGACTAATACAGTAAATTGATATTTGAGGTATTTATTTTAAGTGTAATACTTTGTTTATGGTATTCTAAAAACAGATGCCAATGTATTAGCCCTCAAACTTGTTATTTTTTAAGAGATGTTTTACTGCCACATCCTTCCCCTGGTCATTTATGATTTATTTTATTTTAATTGTATGAGAGAGGTGTGTGCATGTTCGGGTGCCCACTAGCACATCAGATTTCCTGGAGTTGTAGTTACAGGCAATTGTAAGATACCCAAAATGAGTTCTGGGAATAATTAGGTCCTTTGTAAGAGCAGTACACAGTTCTGATCCAGTACCTAGCTCCTAATCCAGTCCCTCCCCATTTTATTCTATACCAAGTAAAAAAAAACTAAAGTCAATGGGAAATAGTAATTATGCCTCTTATAATCAATACACATGAAAATACTTTAATTCAGTACACATATTGACATCTTTCACATTTGAAATTTTTAGTTAGAATTTCTACTTTAAGACTGAATGAACAGAAAAAAAATTCCTTTGGTTTCCAAGCCAACCCAGACTGAGAAAAAAAATCTAAATATATTTTTCCATAGTAGCTTCAGTTGGTAACCTTATGTTTTTGAATTATCTCTACATTCATTTCCCTAAAACAAGAAGAAAGGATTTGGGGGCCAAAAGCACAACACTACAAATTCCATTGTTGTTATTTAAGAACTTCAAGTGAGAGGAAACATTTCCACACACAACCTTCTGCTTTCACCTCCTTTGCACATGAGACCAAATGCAGTAGTGATGATTAGAACAATCAGAAGAGACAGCCAACAACCCTGATGACTGCCATCAGTGAGGAGAGACAGAGCTCGTGTGAGGTAACTGCTGGACTGTAGCACTTAAGAGAACCTTTGGAAAACAACCAAATTACTTAATGTATAAGGGGAAATAGACAAAATTGAAAATCCTCAAAAACCTCACACAAAATTATAACATTACCTGCAAACATTACTGGCTCAGATCCTTAACTAGAACAGCAAACTGTATGGTACCCTGGCAACTGGTGTATATTTTTGATGCTTTTGTATATTTTATTCTGTCAGGTAATCGCCAAGCAAACTGAGGAGAGTTTTCTGCTGCAAATGTAGAATAAATATCAAAACTGAAAAGAGAGCCGAGGTACCATGAGAGCAGCACCCGCTCATCAAATGATGTGCAGTTGGGCCAGTTTGGAGATGAGTCAAAGAAGGAAGTAATGGCTGCAAAGGGGGTCTTACTGCAGGCCAGGATGCTCGCTTTATGATTAGGGCAGCCACACCGATTCCTACCCACACGATCAAACAGCCCAAAAAATCAAAAGTTGGTTCAAATGGCATGGACATTTATAAATGATAGACCATCCCTGCCTACTTTGTCACTCACTAGAAACTAGAGTTCACAGCTGAATATTGATGGATCTCACATAATACTTGTGCATGTCTGAAATGCGAGAATGCACATCTCCATGCACAGTGAATTTCTTTCTAGAAATCAGTGCCCCTTTTTCCCAGAAACTCAATTTTAATAATCCTGTCCTATCTACAGTCACAGTTCTGTCATTTTAATTCAGTGGCCCTTCTCCCATTGCTTCCAGAAAGTCAGGTACTTGTTGAATCCCAGTCATCTTGAAGGAGTCAAGCTATTAGGTGTACTTATATTCTTCCTCCACGGACAAAGAAAGAAATGAATTTTGAAAGTAACGTATGTTTCCATCTCTGCAGATTGCTGTATGGACAGGTATGCTTTCACACATCCATCCTGGCTTTAAAATTCCCAATGAACAATATACTTTAGCCTTGTACTAGAGTTCTTTCTCAATAATCAAAGTCCAGTATGCTTTCTGGATAGATAGATTAGTGGTTAAGAGCACATGCTGCTTTTGCAGAGGACCCAGCATCTACACCCACAACTGTCTCTAACTTCACTTCCACGGTATCTGACACCATCTTCTGGCTCTGCAGGCACCAGGTGTATACCAGGGGCACATACACAAACGTAGAGAAAACATATATAGCAAAAAAAAAAAGAATAAATCTTTTTTCATACAATGTGCTTAGAGCACATATTTTAAATATTTAAAATAGAGCTGAAAATATGGCTCAGGAGTTCAAAACACTGATTACTCTTCCAGAAGACCTGGGTTCAGTTCCCAGCACTCACATGGAGGCTCACAACCATTTGTAACTCCAGTCTCAAGGGATTGAACACCCTTTTCTGACCTCCAAAGGCGCAATGTACCCATGTGGTGCACAGATATACATTCAGACAAAACACATATGCATAAAAATATGTTTTAATCTTAATATTTAAAGCATGTCCAAATCTTGGGGGCCAATGAGATACCATAGCAGGTAATCACCTATGCCACCAATTCTGACAACCTCCATTTGTTTCCCCAAACCAATGTAAAGGTAAAAGAAGCACACATTTCACATAACCTCACTTTTATGGGGAATCTGAAAACACTGATCTCATGTAGAATTGGAGGTCACAGGAGGCTGCAAAGAACGGTGAGAAGGTGGGGAGAAGGTGGGGATGGGACAAGATCGGTTAATGAGTGTTAAACTACCTTTAGATAGAAGAAAGGCCAGGTAAGGTACTATGGCAAAGGAGCGTGCCCAAAGTTAACACTAATGCACTGCATATTTGAAAAGCTAGAAAGGGTTCCAAACATTTACACCACAAAGAAATTCCATGTTCTTAAGGAAACAGATGCATTTAAAATGATTGCTTTGTACTGTATCACATACTTCAGAAACTAACCGACTTTAACCATCCTCCAATGGCTCCCTTTTTTTTTTCAGAAGTTATAGTCATGAAATTATCTTAATGGGTTATGAATAACACATCTTAAAATTAATAATGCTGATAATCAGTTAATATATTTCCTTTTGTTGCTCACATGGTGATAGAAAATATGTTTCTGCTGGGCAGTGGTGGCACATGCCTTTAATCCCAGCACTCGAGAGGCAGAGGCAGGCAGATCTCTGTGAGTTCGAGTCCACCCTGGTCTACAAGAGTTAGTTCCAGGACAGGCTCCAAAGCTACAGAGAAACCCTGTCTCAAAAAACCAAAAAAGAAAAAAGAAAATGTGTTTCTTAGTACAGCATCATCAAAAAGGCTTGAAACATTACTATAACAAAATTGGAAACTCCAATAGTAGTGGCTAAAGTAATTTTAAGATTTTTTAGTATCTCAAAATTTTGGTCCAACTCTTTTGGTCCAAAAGTTAATATCAGCTTGGTAAGTTTTTCCTTCCTTTCAGCAAGGACAGTGTTGGAAATATCCTTGCAACCTCTGCTCACCTATTGGCTTGCACTGTCAAAATCTAACATAACTCTGTTTAACAAAGAAAAAATATAATTAACTGTCCATTGTGGGAAAACAGCCTCAAAGTCTTTAATCAACAAGCCCATCTTCAAATCCATAAACCCAAACAATTTCAAGAAGACCCTAGGGTTAACGAGACCCAACCTCTCTAGAAAGTGGTTTGAGAACTATTGAATTGTAGTTTCTTGAATACACTCCTCAAAACATCACTTTTTAGTCACATGTCTTACTAAAAATATTTGTTCTGGACAAATTTGGTAGCTGTTCAGGAAGTACTTTCTTCTGTCTTGGTCATTTCTGGTAACAGTCAGCTTCTTGGAGAAATGGCCTTTCCCAGAGTCGCCCAGCTGACTTATCTCTTAGCCACCTGAACCAAGCTCTTTGTTGGGAAAAGCTGATCTCCAGCCAACAGCTGTGAATGTCTATCCTTGCCTTGTAAAAAACAAAACAAAAAAAAAAAACACTTTGGACATTTTATTTAGACTCCCTGGGTTCCCTCTCTTTTCTTCTTTTACGGACAAGAGGTGCTCCCTGCCTTTAGGGGATCCCATGCTTTTTCTAAATCTATAGCCCATACAAAGAATGGTTTTCACATTACCCCTAAAGAGTGAGTAGTTATAAAGAATATATAGAATATAGAACTCAAGACCATGCCATCCTTTCAGCCACTGATAAAAAGGTTGTATTATAGGGTTAGGAGTGTAGCTCAGGGATACATCGCGTGTCTAGCATGTTCAGGGCCCTGTATCTAAATTTTAGAAACATAAGAAAGAGAAGTTCTACCATGATTGTTTCCTTCATTAAATCCTTATATTTCATTTGGATTAAGGTTCCCTGGAAAAATAATAATATAATAAGCGATTAATTCCTTTCACACACTTGTTGGGTAGCCTCTACATGACATTCATATGTGCCATCCTGGCATTTTCCTATGAACAGTAATGGGGCAGTCGCTACAATGCCGAGCCCTCCACTGAATAGTTATATGAAAGTAATTTGTAACTTTAAAACATGATAAAAGGTCAGTATGTGTACATTAACTGGATGCAATCTCATTTTAAAAACCTCTTAATTTACATCAAAGCACTCTTTCAAAACTAGGATTATTGGTAGGCGGTATTAAGGAAACCACAGCTGAAAATATCTATGTAACCAATTGCAAAAAGAAAAACACTTGATGAAGATAGCTGAATTTCTGTGAACTATATCTTACCAAACAAGATTAACTGAAATATCACAACGTTTCATTTCGAAGAAGGAAGTTCTGAATATCCATGTCATTACAAAGTGAAAGTGTAAACTGAACTAAGAACGGGACGGTATTGATCCTCTCCGAAACAGCCTATGATGTTTCTGAGAGCAAGACACAGAGCTGTCACATATCACTGAACTCAGGGAGCTAACACTCCACTGTCCCCTCCGTGGTAAATAGAGTAGATGACACTGGTTTATGCTTAAAGTGATGGTGTCACTTAAGTCCTAGTTGCAAAGAAAAGAATCACAGGCTTGCCCAGTTGTAAGCCTCAGTCACAAACATTTCGGTTGCTTTTTATTTGTTTATTTATTTTATTTATTCTTTGAGTTTTTCACATTATGCTTCCCCATCCCATCCATCTCCTGCCCCACCCCAAAATAAAACAAAATAAAATTTAAGAGAAAAAGTGGGGGAAGGAAGAAGAAGAAAATCTCATCATGGAAGCTGCAGTGTGAGTCATGCAGTAAACCCCTTTATCCATATATTTTTCCATGATGGTCTCTGCTGCACCATCAATGCTGGGCCCTCACTGGAACTCTTCCTAAACATCCGGTTGCTGCTCTGTGTCTTGAAGATCCACAGAAATGGTAGCCCCTTCCAGTGCTCCAGCAGATCACAGATGGGGCGGGTGTTTGGGTGGTTCTGGGCCTGGGTAGCCGCTGGGTTGATCAGCCTGTCTTCACCACCAAGATGGGCTCTTCAGCGTTGCCCTGACTAATTCACCCCGTAGAGCAATGAGTAGGGAGTGGGGCCACTCACTTCTCTTGCTTTCACATCCTGGGGGTCGGTTCTCCCACACCTACACTTTCAGGGCCAGCTCTACTGTGTTGTCCAGGCAAAGTATAGGGGCCACTCTCCTGATTGCTGTAGCCAATGAGGGACAAGGGGCCACTCTCCTGCTCCTATGACCTCAGGGCCAACTCTTTACCTGCCTCAGGCATTGATGGGCTGGGAGGCATTTCTTCCCCACCCATGTCACCACAAGAGAGATGAGTAATGGGGACAACTCTCCCATGCTCACAACCTCAGAGCTGGAGCTCGCCCACACAGCCACCAACAGGGTCAGTTTTACTGTGTTGCCCAGACGAGGTGCAGGGCCCACTCTCCTGAGTGCTGCAACTGGTGAGGGACAGGGACAGCTCTCCCACCTGCCTCAGACATTGATGTGCAGGGAGGTGAAGAGGATAGGAGGGGGTGTCAATTATTTTTAAGGTAAGAAATTCTAGGACATTCTCACTTAAGTGCCAGATTTCATTTTACTCTATGGAGAAGTAGATTAAATATAGTCGCTGAGAATATTTCGTGTTCAACCTCTTCACAGGATCTCGGGACAGCTACAATCCTTAGAGAAAGAAGATCTCTTTGAAAGACTGAGATGCACTTCTTGCCCTATGAGGACAAAGATGCCAACAAACTTGACTAACAGGCAAGTCCCAAGTAACAGTATCATTTAGAGGGAACCTTTCACCTAAATCCTGAGGATGCTGAGGAGGCCGGATAAACCCTGTTGCCTGTTACATCCAGAGATTTAGGAAGATAATTGGATCACATCTGTTAATGACTTTGAGTTCCATAGAAACGGATGCCAGAGAAATTCCTGACATTGTTAGAGGAATGTCACAAAGGCCAGGAGGTAGAACAATTTCTCAACAGCTATAATTTCAGGGGACTTTCTCTTCACATGGTATCTGTTTCACACACACACACACACACCACCCCACAGTGGTGTTTACCTACCTGTGATGTTTACCTACCTGTGTCCACACAGCAGACCTGTGAAAATGAAGAGGAAGAAAGGTTGGTGATAATGGTGGCATGTGGCAATTATTTAGGGAAATGACTGGGTTGTTTTTTGGGTTGTGGAGGGTAATAGAGAATAAATTTGAAGAACAAAGCAAATGCAGACTACATCATCTGTATTTGCAAAACTGAAGTTCAGGTGAGGGTGAGAGGCATGGACTTCTCGTGTCTAATCCTGGTTGAGCCTGAGAGTGGTTTCCACGGTTCTATGGCATCCTAACACATGCTGGGTGCCCTTAAGAGAATGTCTACCCTGTCTTCTTCCCAGGTAATGCCCACCCAGCCCTCGAAATCCAGAATTAGATCCAAAGAAATCTAGGAAATTCAATATGACCATAGAGGAAATCTAAGGTAGATTTCTCCTCAAGGTACTCTCAAGGACAGAATCACCTCTACTTACATAAGGGTACATACGCCTGGCTCAGTTCCCAGCACATAATGGCACGCTAATTGTCCTTCCTTCCTCTTTCCTTCATGTTTCTTTATTACTATCTCACTTTATTCAAAAGGGATGAGTCATTTACCTCTCCATACTTTTGCTTCTTCTCTGCAAAAATTGTTGGGGCCCTTGGAGATGGGGTGCGTTCAGATCATAACATTGATGAGCTTCCTGTTTCTTCATGGAACAAAAGGATCACTCCCATCACTGCGCCCCAGCCATCCTGGCAGAGCAGGAGACCAAGGTGAGAGGAGGCTGCAGCAGAGACATCAAAAGCCAGCTACAGCTGTTGCTACAACAAAGAGTGGTTGTGGTGTAATCAGAGCCATCCAGGCTCCATAAAATACTTCATTTACCCCATAATACTCATTTCAGTTCCTTCCCAGTTCCTTTCCTCTGCCCTCCACTTAGAGATACAGGGGTCAAGGAGACTCAGCCATTTACTGCCCTTAAGCCATTGCTTCCATCCTTCACACCCACATAAGGGCGTAAGACGTAAGGTTAGACAGATTCTAGCATCCTCCCAAACAGTAGGCAACCACGTGGCCTCCATGCCATCATCAAACCTACACACTGAAGCTTTGGTCCCTGTGAACATCAATACCCCTTCCGACTCAGGAACTAGCTCTAGTTTTCTAAGATGTCCAACTCCTTTATATCCCTTCCCTTCTGCTTTTCTATGGCTCTGTGTCCCAAGCTCCTGCATTTGTCATCACCAGGCAGAGGCAGAAGAGGCTAATACTAAGAAGCAAAGATCCACGGTCCTCTTTCATACAGGCTCTGTGTACGTGAGAACTAATTTTCTCTATTTGCTGATCCGCAAAATGAGATTCTGAGGATCACATGAAATACTGCATGCCCAAAGTTCAACACCTACGCATTCAGTTGCTCAAGCCTTAGCTATGTGATGGACTCTGAGAACGTAGGACTGAGCAAAACAGAGCTGCTGCCTGTGCAGGTTACCATCCGGTGAGTTGGCAAGCCCTTGAGCTGAAGCACAGGAGTGATGTATGTGGTAGAGGCATGATAAGAGCTACAGCGCTGAGCAACACAACGTCAAAGTAAATTTTGCTCATAATAAAGCAGGAGAACTTTCCATAAAGAAACTTTAAGTAGAATGAGGTCCAGAAAAAAAAAATGAGAACAAGTCCACGGTTGTGTTAGGAAAGGACTTTGAAAAGACTCTGAAGCAGTGGTTCTCAGCCTGTGGGCCGCGACCCCTTTGACAAACTTCTGTCTCCAAAAATAGTTGCATTATGATTCATAACAGTAGCAAGATTACAATAATGAAGTAGCAATGAAGATGATTTTATAGTTGGGGTCACCACAACATGAGGACCTGTATTAAAGGGTCGCAGCATTAGGAAGGTTGAGAACCACTGCTCTAAATCTTTTATATTTTATTATTATTTTTTTCTTTTTGATTTTTTTCGAGACAGGGTTTCTCTGTGTGTAGCCCTGGGATGTCCTGAAACTCATTCTGAAGACCTGGCTGGCCTCGAACTCACAGAGATCCACCTGCCTCTGACTTCCCAGTACTGGGATTAAAGGCATGTGCCACCACCACCCACTCTGACTCTAAATCTTAAAGGGGTCAAAGTGGCTGGAAACCTTGAATACAGAGAAGCAGGATAGAGAAAGGGCTGAGGCCCCTTAAGTAAACAATATGCAAATGTCAGTGGTGATGATTAGCTCTGCCATGTCAATTTAATAGGTCCTAAACAGAAACTCTCTTTTCAACGTAAGTCCTCTCTCCTGCTTTTCCTTTTGTATTGTCATTAGTAATTCTAGTCTGATGACTAATATAATAATAATAGTTTCTGGAGGTACTTTTCTCCCCTTTGCCTCCCATTTCTACCTTCTTGCTGAAGATACGTAATGCAACATCTCAGATTTTTAGACTCCCTTCCGCCCTGTGTTCTCATTTCTTTTCCCATGGCTTCTACACAAACCTTCTGACCCCATGCCCGAGTTCTAGCAGGAGCCTGTTTACTGAAGCCTTATCATTATATTTTATCAACTCAAAGACGCCCTGCCCTTAGATTAAAACATCACAAAATATTACTTTGTGAATAACAGTAGTAAGACTTTAAAAAAAAAATCAATGGCCTCTGATCAGCTTTGAGATGACACAAGGTTTATGAAGTCCTTCAAGACATTGCCTTCTGCCCATGAGCTGGCCTGAAGGTAGTGTGTGAGCAGAGATGAGCATTCTTGCCAAAATGGCTGGGAATTCCCCAAACACTGAAGACCCATTCCACACTCTGACCCCTTGTGTCTCACTGGCGTCCCCTAAAAAATAGTGTTTATGATTCTGGAGACAAGATCGATACGGTCAGTACTTTTTGAACCCGATCAGAGTATTCAAATGTACTTGGAGTGTTGAAAGCCACTGTGTCATGTATCCTCTAAGTCATTTCTCTAGGATGCCCCCTATGCTTCATCCCCCAATGCTATCTCCTCTACCCTCCAGGGTCAACAGTTCTGTCTCTCTGTCTGCTTCCTTTATTTCACCCTTCTCAAGAACTTTACAGTATTATCGGTTTGGATCTATTGTTTGTGGCAATAAGGAAGCTGAATGGAAGCCATAATTTGGGATCTTTGATATATTTTGGATTAAATGACTAACATGGACCAGTCAAGGAAAACAACTACTACAAAATTCCATCAGTGGGAAGGCAAATCTGCTCCCACTGAAGACGCTAATGGCCATTAGAGAAATGAATTCAGATTTCCAATTTGGCCCACAAAGCACACAGCCTTTCCCTTAATGCTCTATGGGAATGGAGCATTTTATTTCCACGGCCTCTTACAGACTGGCAGAAAGATAAAACCTTTGAGGCCCTGCCATTGGCTTCTCTGCTCTGAGGCAGCTACCACCCCTTGGAGAGCTTACCCCTTTAGTGAGCATACAGTGCTGCATTCTCTTCTGGTCTTGGAACAAAGCAATTACTATAGATGTATTTTCTAAGTAGCCTAGGGTTATCTGTCCTCATCTACAAAATAGTTAATCATTTTATTATGCTCTTTACTGAAGAAAGTAAGTAGGTTGAAATTTTTTTTTGCCAGTGAAGATATTATCCTAAACTTATGGATGTATGTGCTATGATACACATCCCCAGAAAGGGTTTCACAGATCTAAACTTTATCCTCATGCATATTCAGTTGACATACACAACCAACAGGAGGAAAAGTGTTAAAGACTGACTAAGTAATGATTACCTGTGATCTGCCTGAGCATTACTGTGCATGCCCCGGCCCCTGGCCAAAACAAAGCCTTGCTATGTCTATTCTGAAAGAAAATCTGAGGGTGACTCCTTATCAGACTATAGTGGCAAATATTTCACTCCTTGCTTATTGCTATTGCTTGGGAGATCATTAGCTTTAAGAAGCCTGAAATGAAATGTATGTGAAGGAGGAATCTTCTTGTAGGCTGACAAGTGTTTTCCTTTCACCCATTACAGAAGTGATTGAGGTCTTCAGGAGGAAAATGGCAATGGCCTTCAAGTGAGTGAGCATTCCACAGGAGGCAAAACAGACAACATCTTCTCCCCACCCTCATCCAACGACAAAACATAAAAATCTAAATCGCTTTGTATTGCGCTGAACATTTGCTTGCTCTCAACTCAGCATGTTTAAAATGCTGTCTTCACCCCCAAATTCACAGCTATATCACCGAATATGTTTCATGAACCCCAGATAAAAAAGACTCACTCTTCCCTAGTTATACCCCTATATAGCTTCAGGAACTCTTTCAAAGGACACATCCCCAAATAAAATACATTTTATATTTAATCCAAAGTTAACTCCCACATCTAGTAAGTTATCAATAATATAAGACATCAATCATAATATTTACTTGTCCTAATTAATAATTTTCTGGTTGCTGAACTTGCAGTATCGTAACGTATGTATTTTCTTCCCGCCTCTGTTATTGCTCTTTCTCAAAGAAAAACAAAAGATTATAATAATAATCAAAGCTATTTCTATATCTACACAGTTGGATGGCACCTTTCTAAGTGCACGTATACCCTTGTGGAATTTTTGCTGGGTCTCTCTCTCTGTCCCTGCTTCTCTCTCACCTCACCCCATTGTTCAGGGACATTAGAAAGGAAAGTGAGTCAGCAAAAGAAGCTGCTGCACTCAAGGCAATTTGTGATCTGGTTTATAATTTATGCATCAGGGCCTGAGGGAGCTTAAGTGCTTAACTCCCGCTTTATGATAAAAGTATGTGTAATGGCATCTCTCACTTGCATCTGTTTCGGCTTGTGCACTGGATCCAAATCTAACACCTTGAATAAGTTCTCACTCAACACTGATGTCACCAGCAGCATCTTAATCCTTAAGTGTGGTGCTACAATCAAATATTTGTGGTTATCCAAAAGGCCTTCTTTCTAATTCCAAGACAAATCATATCACGGTCTCTTTGATAGTCTCAGAAGGCAGCTGGTGTTAAACAGCTTTAGCCAACACGATTGTTTATAAAGGAAAAAGAAGGAAGCAGAAACTAGGGCAGAATACAACAGGCACATGGCTTTGATCTTCTAGCTTAATAGTCAACTATTTCCCAGATTTTCTATTTGTAGATTTGAGATTGTCACATCAAATGAAATTGTCACATTCTCTCTATGGCTTTGCACTGGGGATATTAGCCATACTTAAGGTTATGCCTCATGCCCAGCAGTAGATGGCCAATACAAAATGAGCTCAATGGTATTTTTGTAGATTTTTCATCTCATATTGCTCTGTTTAGACATTTTTGATTTAATGGTGTTTTGTTTTTATATTATGATACACAATTTTGTATATTTATAGGTTTGTGTGTGTATGTATGTGCATGTGTGCACACATATGCAGGTGTGGGTGTGCGTTTGTCTACACATGTGAATGCACATGTAGGGGTGTGCGTATGCTTGTGTCTTTGTGTGTGTGCACATGTGTCTGTGTGTGTTTCTTGTGCTTTCTCTTTTTTTATTATTAATTCTTATTTGTTCGCCTGTTAGTTTTCCAAAGAAAGCAAAAAAGAACACATGGGTAGGATCTGGAAGGAGTTGGGAAATGGAAATTGTGATATATTGTATGGAAAAAATATCTTCAGTTAAAAAAATCACCTCTTTCCTCTTACTTATTGATTGGGAAACTGAGGTCCAAAGAAGCTAAGCAATAAGTTTGTAAATCTGTAGAAGTCACATATTTTCAGAATCAATAATAAACTCTTTCTGATCCAACCTAGCCATCAGAGGAGACAACCTGCACAGGCTAGATCTGCTATCAATCAAGACCCATGAGTGTAGGGATGTAATTTTTTAATTGTTGAAAGTTGCCCTGAGGGTGCTGAGATGTTACCATGTCCATGCTGAGATGACCTGAAGCATCCCAGTTCAGTAACTCACACGACGCACATCTATGAGCTGCTGAGATACGGTCCTTCTGAACTATTCAGATGGTTAAAGTGATTCTTTCCTCGGAAACAATAACCAATCCTACCTAGATGTCACTGTCACTAGCTCAGTTTTCGAGCATTGGCCGCACATAACACTTGCGGTTCAAGATCTGGGGAGATGCCATGACTGGACTCGAAGATGCTCAGGTGAAGACTTTTCTCAGATTCGGTCTGGAGACCATGTCTTAATACCCCCATATCAAGAGCTTCATTTCTTATGTAATAAAATTTGTCATTGAAATTGTTCTTTGTTTGTTTGTTAACTGTGCAGCCGTACATTGCAGAGGGGTGGCAGAGTGTATGCCCAAGTACTAAGATTTTTTTTTAATTTGAAATTAATAAAAGGCAAAAACACTACGGAAGTTTTTGCAACTTTATTATAATTGTGGCACTATTGATTTTCAGATTTTAATAAAAACACCAGGTTAACAATGGGCGTGCATTTTTCCGAGCACTTTCAACAACTATTCCATTTAATCCTGAAGCGACACTAAAAGTAGGCGTTAGTGCAATCCCAGACATTTTCACAGACAAGGAACCGACACACAAACACATTAGGTAACTTGCCGAGAGTTATCACATCAAATAAATGTTTAAGACCAGTATTAAATGCCCATTAAATGCCCAGCAGCTGCATGTTTGCCGCTATATACCTAACAATACTTCTCTCTCTCTCTCTGTCTCTCTCTCTCTCTCTCTCTCTCTCTCCTTCTCTTTAATGTCAAGCTAAAGTACTTTGGAGTCTGACGAAATTCTTTGGGTGACAAATTAAATAAATAAAGACTGAGTCAACCGGCTCACAGTTTTTGGAATTCAACTCACAGCTTTACAAAATCTGACAAGGCCCAGTTGAGTGTGTGAGAAATTTTCTCTTCCACACGACCTCAACAGTAATCTAATTCACAAGCTCACTATCATATGCTGAGCCCCAGAACAATGCCAGGTGTTAGATACGGTCATTCTGCCCTGGTGACAAAGACAAGAGCTAGACATTTTTTAAAATGTAATATATTTTTAAAGGGCAATGTATGGTATATGTCAAATTGACAAGCTGACAGTAAATACATTTTTTAAAGTTCTTCTAGAAGTATTTGAACAGTCAGCATTCCAAGTACTAAGGATTTTTTTTTTAATTTGAAATTAACAAAAGGCAAAAATCTACAAAAGCTTTTGTAATTTTATTATAATTATGGCAATATTGATTTTCAGATTTTAATAAAATGAAAGACACGTTTTACTATCTTAATTAAATATTTTGATTACATTTTTAAAAGATTATGAATTAGATACCAGGTAAATATTTCCTTAACAACCTCAATTAGAGCTTCATTTTGTTTAATGTTTACACTTTCTTTCCATGGCTGCTTTTCTTCCAAAAATAATAAAGGAAGTACCATAAATCCCTTTGGCTATAAATTGTAGGAAGACTCCAAAACAAACCACGCAAACATGACAGATACAAGCAACTTTGACAAGTTCATTCTCCCGGGCTGCAAAATCACGGCTTCTGTCATTCATTGCTCGCCATGCACTCACTGTGCAGCCCCAAGCTGCTTACGCTTCAGTTCAATGTGCTGGTTTGCTCCATTTGCATAATGTGTTCATAATTACCCGTCGTTCTTCAATAACTATCTCCAGTTATCTTCTGTCTGAATGTCTGCAGTCATCTTCATCCTCAGTTCATTTTCAGTGACTTCTGTCAGAATAATAAGAAGCCTTGTAAGAATTTACTTCTGGATTGTGCTCCCCACTCTCTGAAATTCAAGCTAAAGTCCCAACCTCAGAACGTGACTGTATGTAAAGGGAGACAAGGCTTTTCCAGGAGGGATCAAGGTGACATGTGTTAGGGTCAGCTCTAACTCAGTGTCACTAGGATTCTCACAACAGGAAAGAGCCTCTGGGGGCACAGAAGCTACAGGCACACAGGAACATGTGGCAAGAAACAAAGAGCCTGGCCCCCTGTACAGCAAAGAGGTGTCTGAATCTAAACCTGCCAATACTTTGATTTAAGACTTACAGCTTCCTGGCACACCTGTCTGGACCACCGAAGAAGCAGGATGTGACCTGCCATGCTGAGAAAGGTACTGAGCCATGTGGCTAACATAGATAAGAGTAATGGGTTAATATAAGCTACAAGAGCTAATAAGAAGCCTGAGCTAATGGGCCAATCAGTTTATAACCTAATGCAGACTCTCTGTGTGATTTTTCTCTGGGACCTAAATGGCTGGGGGACCGGGCAAGACAGAAACCCCAACAAGCCTGGCCCTCATGTTACAGAATGGCGCCCACGTGGATAACTGCATCCACAGAAAGCCTGAGAAAGCTTGGGAAAGAATAGATTAAAGCATGTTTTCTTGGTAGCAGCAATTTCTCAGGTATGCTCTGCTTGCTAGAGGCAAGCAAGTACTCTCATCTAAGAGAGGCTTCCTGACTCAGCTTTAGCTGCAAAACCCTGCAGCTCTTTAAGAGGTCCTGCCACAAAACACTTAAATGGTGTTGATGAAAAGCCAACCGCATGCTTTTCAATTTTCAGCTGTAGCAGGAAGAAAGCTGCGCTGTTTTAAAATGCCGGCTTTCTGGGCCGTCCTGCCAGGGCAAACTCTGACTCTTTCAGACAGGCAGTCTGGCCAGGGAACATTTGAATGCAGCTCACTTGCTGGCAGGGATCTTGAAACGCCATAGAGTTGTGGCGATAAACGTGGCTACAACCAGTACCTCTGCCAGGAGACTGGAATTGCAGAAAGCTAAGGAATGGGCTGGATCCAGCCGTCAAAGCCACAGCTTTTATCCTTCCCATATAGCTTGGTAAATTAAGGACTCGTGTAGTCAGAAAAAGAGAGATATACAGTAAAGATAGATTCAAAGACAAAGAAAACCTCTGAATGGTTTACAGCATGTTAAAAATATATGCTGGCTTAAGGTTAAAATTCTTAAGGTAAAAAAGAAAGAGTGGTTGGGTGTGGTGGTACACACCTTTAATCCCAACACTTGGAGGCAGAGGTAGATTGACTTCTGTGACTTCAAGGTGTGGTGGCAGAGGTAGATTGACCTCTGAGACTTCAAGGTGTGGTAGCACACACCTTTAATCCCAAAGCTTGGAAGGCAGAGACAGGTGGATCTCTGTGAGTTCAAGGATAGCCTGGTCTACAGAGGGAGTTCCAGGACAAAGACACACAGAGAACCTGTTTCAAAAAAGCCAAAAGTTAAAAGTAAAAATAAAAGAAATAGAGGTTAAAATAAAGCCACATAAAGATGGAAAGTACACAGAGAATCTTGATACTGTTTGCTATTATGCTCTCTTTGAATTGTTTGAATGCTGAGGAAGGAGAAATAGCTGCTAAAAGATATTTGCTTATAAATGCTGCTGAACTAATCCAAGATGAGTATTTTGAAAATACCTTGGCTTCAAAATTGAAGTCAAAAGGAATATTACTTTGGAGAAGAGATTTTGCTTCTGTTTCCACAGGAAATGAGAGGCTGTGGATTCATTCTGAGTTAAGAAAACTCAGATTTGATCAAGGAAGACCACCTGAGAAATCTCCTGTAGGAACAGATGGCCCGGATGTCTGAGTTCCACATCCAGAACAGACTCAAGACTGCTGCCTGAGATGATCAAGCTTCACAGGATACTCCAGTCAGGACTTGATCATAATTCTAAATTTTCTTTGGGTCCCTATAAGATTATCAGTGCCCCCAACCAGCCGGAAGTAGCCTGGAATACTACGCCCACATTCCCAAAAAATGGACTATGGATATTTTTCTTTGTTTAAAAAAAAAAAGAGGGGGAAGTGGTGTGGGAGAATTGTCTGTATTCTGTCAATCATGATTTAAATAAACGCTGATTGGCCATTAGCCAGGATGTTTAGGTGGGTCAACCAGACAGGAAGTAGAGGTGGGGCTATTAGACCAGGAGAATTCTGGGAAGCAGGAAGTTCTCTCAGCACACCTGTCTGAACCACAGAAGAAGCAGGATGTGACCTGCCATGCTGAGAAAGGTACTGAGCCATGTGGCTAACACAGATAAGAGTAATGGGTTAATATCATTTACAAGGGCTAATGGGAGGCCTGCGCTAATGTGCCAATCAGTTTTATAACTTAAAAAAAAAGACTTACAGCTTCCATAATGGTGGAAAGTACATTTATTTTTATTTAAGCCATACCAGGTGTGGCTATTTTGTTACTGCAGGACAAGCAGACCATGGAACCATGGAGAACCTCTCTCTGCTCTCCCACAGAGCTAATTCCATTGAGGCACAGCCTTGAGAATTCAGGTTTGTTTCTGCTGGCTCATTTTATGCCTTTATTTTCATGTCAAGTTTCTTCTCTTTTCTAGTCAACCATACCAAAGATAAACATAAGGCTTTATAACAATAGCAAAGTAGATCAGTTGAGAAACACATGCTTAATTGGTTTGACAATTGGTTTGTTTTTAGCAAGAAGATGGCAGGAAGTGGGCTAGCCAAAACCAAGGATATAGGAAGAAACCTTAGGGAAATAGATTTTTGCGTTGCTCCCAACTTTGGTCCGAGAAGCTTCTTTTTACCCTGGGCAGTAGTTAATTCAGAGATTCATAACTGGTAACAGTGTCTAGTCTAAGTACCAATGAGTGTTCAGTTGTGAATGATTGTCTGTGTCAACCTTGCACTATGGAGGGATCAGGCCACACGGTGGAAGAGGGGTGGACAGAAGGAAAGAGCTAGCAGATGGGGAAGGGAATTGTGAAGCTGGACGCACCAAGGCGATGGATGCAGCACTTGTGGTACCTCCACAAGATCAAACCCGTCCAAATCCCAGCATAGATGAGAGAGTAGCCCTGGAACCCCCACCCTTGGTGGAGTAAATGTTGGCAGCCAATGGCCTATGAGGGAGGGAGAGTCACTGTCCTCTAAGACTTGGCCATGGGGAGGTGGCCACGCCCCAGTGAATAACCCCACATTCCTTGCACTCACTGGACTCAAGGGGTTATTGAGAACAACAACAAAGAGAGAACATAAAGTTAGAAAGAAATGGAATGGGAATGTTATAGGGGCAGCCGCGGGTAGATGTGATCAAGACATATTGCATAAATGCGAAAATTTCAAAAAATGAATGAAATATTTTAAAGGCAAAAAAAAATAAATAGAGGTTAGGAGGAAACTTCTGCAGCTTGTAGGTGTGTTTCAAGCATTAGTTGAGGTGATGGTTCCATGGGTGTTTGTCTTCAGGGTCATCATATTGTATACTCTAAATGTGGACAGTTCTTTTACAGGTCAGTCTTTATCGCAATAAAGTTGTTTTGCTTTCCTTTGCTGTAGGTACTTTTCCTCGATGCTTATTTTATAATTTCATATGTTTATACAATGTATTTAGATCACATATACTCCCCACCACACTCTCCAGCTCCTCCCCAACTCCTTCTCAGCTCCCTCACAACTTGCCTCCAACTCCTCCCAGACCCTACCACCACAACTTCCTCCAAACTTCATGACTTTTTCTTTTTCTCCTTTTTAAACAACCCACTAAGTTCAATTAGTGCTTCCTGTATGTGCACAGGTATAGACCCACCCATGAAACCACAGGCAACCTACCACAGGCCAGTTTTCTTCAAGAATGGAGTTTAGTTTTTTTAAAATCGAGTATAACTAAGTAGCCCAGGTTAGCCTCAAACTTGAGAGGCTCCTGCCTTGGCCTCTGAGTACTGGCATTACAGGAGTATACCACCACACCCAGCACAGAAAACAGTATGTTTTAAATAGTTAAAGGGGTCTTTACAGAAACATTTGTGGAACTCCGTAGGCTGCTTTCTCACACTACAGATGTCTCCCACCCTGAAACAAAATGGCTCGTTCTTCGCGAGGCCAGTGACTCAGTCACGCCTTCATAGCTGTCGTAGTTCGCTCTCTATGCTGTGATAAGGGCCATGACCAAAAGCAACTTCCCACATCCCAGTCCATCCTTGAGAGAATTCTGGGCAGGAACAGAGTTGGTCAGTGTTCAGGAACTGAAGCAGAGACCACGGAGGAATACTACTTACTGACTTGCTGTTCTTATACAACCCGGGAACTCCTGCCCAGAGGTGGCACTATCGGCTGTAGGTTCAGTCCTCCCATATTAATCACTAATGCAGAAGAGGCCCCGTAATTTTGCCTATGCAGTCCAGTCTGCCGGGGACAATTTCTCAACTGAGGCTCCTTCTTCCCAGATGATGTGAAAGTCTCAAGCTGACAAAAAATAAAAATAAAATAAAGCAGCCAGCACAATAACCTAGGCGTCTGCCAGCTGGAGAAGGACACCAGCCTTAACTGCTGACACTTTTCCATGAAGTCCTCATAAAAGCTGCGTGGAATTGCTTAAACATTAGATAAGTACAATTCAGATTTATTTGTTCCTGACACAATGTGCCAATCCTTGCAGTTGAAAATTAAACTATAATATATTTCCCCCTCTGCCTCACAAAGCAATGGTCTGTTTCCCTGGGGGATAATCAGAGGCCAAAGGGTGGGTGATTTGTCGTAAGGGAGAAATGGGTGTATTGCCAAGAGTAACAAAGGAGCAATGATATGGTAGGTCTTGCTGCACTGGTTTAATTAAGGTAAAGCCGATAAACTTCACTCCTGATTCTCAACAGTCTTCTCTCTTAGACGGCCAGTCGGATCCCAGAAAACATGCAGGAAGTAACTGATACCACACCAATCACACCAGCTCTTTTTATAACCAAGAGCTGTATTCTTAGGAACTGCAAGACTAGTGTGTCACAGTCTGGCAGATTTAAGAATGTGTGATGTTTCATAGAGTCACACTAATTAATGGAGACCATACTAAAAGAAGTCAGGACAAGTTTCTTAGGAAAATGAAAAGGCATTAAGGAAACCAAGCCATGTGTCTTTCTAGGAGGAAATCATTTATGGATTATTGGTGTAGGAGGGTCTTCTGTTTGTATATTGCCCTCATTGGTTAAATAAGGAAAACTGCCTTGGCCTTTTGGTAGGACAGCCCTTAGGTGGGCAGAGTAGATAGAACGGAATGCTGTGAGAGAGAAGGCAGTGGAGCAGACACCATGCTTTTCCAGCACAAGATGGACACGGGTTAGACTCATGCCGGTAAGCCACCACTCAAGTGGCAATACACATTAATGGAGATGGGCTAAAATAATATGTGAGAGTTAGCCAATAAGGGGCTAGAGCTAATGGGCCAGGCAGTATTTAAATGAATACAGTTTCCATGTAATTATTTCGAGTACGCACTGGGAGCCGGGCGGGACAGAACAAGGGGCCCTGCGCTGGGAACGCAGCCCGGGCCCCTCATTACAACAGATTATATTTCACAAGTGGTATGTGCATGCGTGCGTGTGTGTGTGTCTGCACGTGTGTACCCGTGAATGTACGTGTGTGTGTGTGTGTGTACATATGTGCTTGTGTGCGCATGGTGGGGGCATTTGGAACTTTCTGTGCTCACTCTTAACAATCATGTAGGACCTGAGTCTGCATAGTGATTTGCTGGAAAGAACAAATAGAAAGGAGATAATGGTGCGAATAAACAGGGGAGAGACTTATTCTAGTCTCGTTTCTGACACCTAACAAGCAACTTCAAGGAAGAAGAACTTACTCTGCTTACGATTCCAGGTTATAGACCAGTTGTTTCCAACCTGTGCATCGCGACCCCTTTGAAGGACACAAATCAGACACTCTGCATAGCAGATATTTATGTTATAATTCACCCCAACAGCAAAACTACAGTTATGAAGTGGTATCAAAATTTTATGGCTGGGGGTCACCATAACACAAGTGATATAAGAGGTCCTTCTGTTATTGTATTGCTTTCATTGGTTAATCAATAAAGAAACTGCTTGGCCTGATAGGGCAGAACTTAGGTAGGCAGAGAAGACAAAACTAAATTTTGAGAGAAAGAAAGGAGAGAGCCGCCATGGAGATGCCAGGTCAGACATGCTAAATCTTTCCCTATAAGCCATGACCTCATGGTGAACACAGATTATTAGAAATGGGTTAAATCAAGATGTAAGAATTAGCCAATAAGAGGCTAAAGATAATGGGCCAGGCAGTGGTTTAACTAATACAATTTCTGTGTGATTATTTTGGGTGTAAGCAAGTGGGTCGGCCAGGACGAAAAGCAGGCCCTCCCTCCCTACAACATACAAGGAACTGTATTAAAGGGTCACAGTATTAGGAAGGTTGAGAACCGCTAGTCCAACACGTCTAGGGATTTAAGACAGGGACTTGAAACAGCTGTTTCAGTTTAAGAGAACAAAAACAAACAAAAAGCAAAAAGTCAATGTCTGCATGTCTGCTTGTGTTCCATCCAGTCTCTACACTCAAAACAGTCTCAGGCCCAAAGCTCGGGGAATGGTGTCGTCCACAGTAGACTTAACCCTCCCACCTTAACTAATGTAATCAAGACACTACTCCACAGACATGCCCACAGGCCCACCTGACCTAGACAGTCCTGAGCCTCTTCCCAAGTGTCTCTAGGTTGTGTCACCTTGACAATAAAACTATCACCCAGGTCACACAACTTCTGCAACTACTAAATTCGTTTTACAGCTTCAAACTTACACACATAGAAAGGGTGACTGGGACCATATAAACAAAATGAACCATAAGTCAGTACTTCAAAGCTAAAGAAAAATCTCTATAAAATATTATATGTGTTCTTGAGTGGAGGGAAAGCTCTGCTTTTTGATTTATGTATTAGTTATGAAGTGGCATTTCTCCAACGAGAATCCATCAGGCAAAATTCTTGTCTTGTATGGCTATTTCTTCCAAAACTATAGTTGATTTTTAAAACTGTAGCCTTACTGAAAGTTACAGTATAATATGACACTCCTTACCTTCCTTCTTTCTACATTTTTATTCATTTGTTTTGTCTTGCTACTATTTTATATGTGTCATGTCACACATGTGGCAGTCGGGGGACATCGTTGGGGATCCCAGGGATCAAACTCAGGTTGTTAGGTGTATCAGCAACATTCCTAGCTCTGTGATGAAATACCCTGGTGAAAAGCAAATTAGGAAAGAGCGAGTTTTTCTTGGCTTCTAGTTCCAAAAGGGATATAGTCCCCCACGGAAGAGAAGGCATAGCAGCAAGAGTCCTGTGGTGAGACCAGCCCGGCAGATAAGGAACATAGGGATCACATTTCATGGGTAGGATGACATGACATGTCATGAAGTAGGATGACAGAACAGGAAGTAGGGTTATAGAACAAGAAATAGGGCCAGGCTATAAAACCACAAAGCCTGTCTTTTGGTGAGAGGACTTTATCCATCAAGGTTCTACCTACTGGGAGAGTTCATAACCGCTCCAAAGAGCCCCCACCAGCTAAGAACAAAATGCCGAAGCATACGAGCCTGTGGAGGACAGTTTATATTCAAACCGCAGCATCAGGGTTGGCAGCAGGTGCTTCACCCTCCTGCTGGCCCACTTCTTGTCTTTCAAGTTGACCACTGAAGTATTAGCTGGTATCCTGAGAGATGCTGCTTTTTGATAATATAAGCTGAAGCAAATCATGGACAACACTTGTCCAAAGCTCTTAAAATTGTCCGCCTGGTCTGGTAATAGCATGTCTCAGAATCTAACTCAAGTAGCTAATCTTCAACAGGAGAGAACTCTATCAACCAAAGATGGCAACCTGTAAAAAGAGTCACAGAAGCTCCAGCCATAGAGTCCTACCAACAGGACTCAACACAAGCTGAACAGACGTGCCAAGGTGGTCAGGGAAAGCCCACAAGGCCTCAACTATACACGAAGAACTACAGGACGCAAAGGGATGCTGAGAATGGGAGAAACAAGCCTCCTCAGGAAGAGCACACCAGTTGGTTACCCAATAACAAAGGGTCAGTGCTGAAAACACACATACAGGAACCATTGTACAGACTAAGCAGGTTATATTAAGAATATGTAACAGTAATCGATGAAAAAAGAGGCCAGAAATTTTAAAGTGAGAAAAGAAGGGTATGTGGGAGGGTTTGGAGGAAGAAAAGGGAAGGGAGAAATTATATAATTGTAATATCAAAATTAAAAGAAATATAAAGGTTCTTTGAAATTAAGGCTATAATGCTACTTACTCTATTTGTATACTTAATGAAGAAAAAGTTAAATGCAGTCCCAGAATATAGCCTGCACACATTCGATGAATCTCCATATTAACACTGACGAAAGCATGAGTCTTTGTCACTAGACACAGGCCCAACTTACCCTGCCAAGTTGATTTGGGCTGTGTGTTTGTGAACAGAATAAACCTGAGTCACAAGGAAATTCAATTGTTTAACTGTCACAAAAATCAGTATCAACCCTGCCAGCAGGTTCAGAAGAGGTAGCTTTCTGCACATAAAACAGTAAATTAAAATACAAGGCCATCCCATCAAATTGAGGGCTTCATGCCTCCTGTTTCTGGCAACAGTTTCTTGGGGACATAGAGATAATGGGTAGATAGCATGACTATGCCATTGCTGTCCACAAAAGTTTCACCTTTATTGGTTTAATGATATGCTGCATTTTCCGTTTGCTTTGTTGTTGTTCTTTAATTTTTTTTATTTTTTTTTCCATACATTGTTTTGTTTTATTTTTTCCATTCAAAAACATAATTAAAGAAATAAAATTTTTACCTTTCTTCCCCTTCTCCCGGTCCCCTCCCACTACCT